>JANAVB010012600.1:5478552-5528552 GCA_029216955.1 Iris pallida
TTCGATGGCCTCTGATGTTGGTTAGCAACCGCACAGAGTTAACATCGTCTTATGTTTCGATTCGATAAATATAAGTCCATTCTTGCCCGACAAGCTAGTGACCTTCATATAGTTAAGGGCGACGGATTTGGAAGTGCAAGGTATACGTATATCCTGCATGGATGGATCATGAATAGCGAGCACTTATAACATGACAGGGAAAACGGATAGGCGTATTCACCTTGCGTCGGTACAAGGGCGAGTGCGTCGATATTGCTAAGTTGTGCCACGAATCAAACACGAGATTGCTTGCCTGTTTACTTATGCGAATTGAATAACATGCTTGCCAGGCTTTACAGTCTTCGAATATGCCATGAACTCATCCTAAGGAGAACATAGAAAGAGAACTAAATTGTATGCTTGCATGAATCAATACAATACTAAATGTCGGTTTGTTAAGTGGGTTTTTGATCAGTACAGCGAGGACGAAAGTACTAATCCCCCACTAGTTTGCTAGCAGATTCAGGGATTGGTCTGCTTGCAGCGAAGCGTTGCTTGAACGCGTTGAGGCTTGGAATGCCGAAGCGTATTGAAGCGTGCGATCGCATTGACGCTCGGACTCGCGACAGGATTGATGCGGCCGAGATATAGAAGGCATGATGTATGGAACGGTGAAATCCTTTGTGGGCAAGAGAGAACCTGAGTATTGTAGCCAATCTGGCAAATTTCGTTGGGCTATCGAAAGCCTTTGTAATCTGATTTCGAATATCAATAAAGAGAATCGTTTCGAATACTTTATTTTTCTTTCGTTGTTAATGTTCAACATCAATGATAACTATTTGAGAACTTGTCATCTTGCCTTGCACGAGCGCAACTCCAGGCTCGTGCGACATCACGCCACAGCGAGGACGATGATTCGGGTGATTCCGGGGCGTGACAGGAAACCCCCTTCTCATTCCTGCCCGCCGGCCACCGGCGCCCATCCGCCGCTGATGAGCGCGCGCCACCACCAGCGCCACTCCACCGTGACTGTCACGACCCGCACCCTAGAGTAAGGGCACTAGAAGTGGGTACGCCCAGCCTACGCCGCAGTGTCGGCGGTAGAACGCTGTCCTAGGTCACAATATCTAACAATATAAAGCTAAGCAGTTTATACTCCCCGAATGGGGGTGACATAGCAGAATGTAAACTCAATCACATCTAAGGTAGAGCATAATGGAAGATAGATAAAACATGAAATCCAGAAGAGATACCGCAGATAGAAGTCTAAGTGTCTAAGATACACAAACCCAGAAATACACCTCAAAGCTCAAATACAGTAATCCATAAATACAACTCAAGACAACTGAAAGTAAAGATATAAGCAAAACCCTAGCTATCTATACAACCTCTACTGTGTCTCCTCTAGGCTAGCAGGCAACCTCCAGGCTATCTGTAAAATTTATCAACAGATCCAGTCAGGACAGGAGCGAGCACAATACATCTCAACAAATCATAGCAAGTTAGAAAATATAATCATGTAGTAAAGTAAGATACATGATCTGTAGAAATACAGTATATAAACCGAGAGAGAACTGTAATAGAAATATCTACTATAAATAGAGAACTAACAGTGGCTAGTGATGTAGAGTACAGGATAGCACATGTGAACGGAACAGATTAGCACATGATCTACACTAAAGAGTTTCACATAATCTACACTACTATGGAATTGTTCACACGACTACTAGCACTCCCCCGTTTTCCCCAATCAATACACAAGGATCTAAGCAGGTTATGTTATTGTACATGATATCACATGGGGGCCCATAAAAGGGTGCACATGATAGTATACATGAAGGCTCCGTGAACATGAGAGTACATGATTCACATGAGTGTACATGTATGGTGAAAGCACAGGAGTACATGATGAAAGTGAAACGCACATGACATAATTTACCCGATGCTCCCGAGGGGGATAACATCACATGAAGAGATTCATATAGTACTAATCCGTGATAATGTCGTGACAGCATCAAGTAATGTAATCTAAAGCAGGAATATAATTCTAAGCAGGATATGAAATGATCAGAGAATGTACTCGCCTGATAACCTGAACAGTTGATAAGTATAGGGGGTCCAACTAAAGCCACAGAGTCCTATTAAAGCAACACAGGTTAGAAGGTGTTTAAGTTGTAATAAATGAATCTCTACAAGCAATCTATCTTCTAAGTCAAATCAACTCTAGGTCAACTCCGGTCAACAATCTAGTCAAACTAGGTCAAGTATTGACTTACAATTGACTTTTGGTCAACTGGTCAACTATGGTCAAACAGGGTCAATTCTAGTCTAATTATTAAAGATATAAAGTGTACTTCGTTATTCGTACGTCGAAACTTACGACACGCAACCGAGATAAGATGATCAACGGTAAAGTTGGTAATCTTATTATAGTGATCCACGTGTCCATCTTGTCAATTTCAGCGATGTAAGATCACTGGAATTGACTGATCTCAGTTTCGTTGCACTAATCCAGAAATACGAACATTATAAGAATTAATTATTAATAAATTATGAAAAGGTTAAACTCAGAGAAATTATCAACAAACATTGTCGAACGATGAAATAAACATCGCCAACGTGTCCAGAATGGTCAAATTAGCTAAGATAGCCTACCCATCGGTCCAATTTAGACACAAGGGCAAAAAGGTAATTTCGGATCAAAAACGGTATCCGTGTTGGAGCCGTTTTGTACAAAAAACGTGCAAGAAAACTAGTCTATAAAATATAACAAATTATATGTCCATGAAACCAGAATGTCGATACGAACCCAACGGTATATCCAGAATTGGATTCCGTTGACCCGATCTCAATTTGGTCCGTTGACCAGAACTTGGAATTCCGGTTTGCACGGAAATGCGTGCCAGAGCCAATGTTCTCAAAACTCAGCAAACTACATGTCAACGAGTCCAGAATGACGATACGAACTCAACGGTATATTCGGAATTGGATTCCGATGAGCCGATCTCAAAATGACCCGTTGACCCGGATATTGGTATCCGACTTGCACCGAAATGCGTGTCAGATCCAATGTCCACCAAAACCTAGCAAATTATATGTCAACGAGTCTAGAATGACGATACGAACTCAACGGTATATCCGTAATTGGATTTCGATGAGCCGACGTCAAAAAGTCCTGTTGACCCGGACTGTGGGACCCACTTTGCATCGAAAAATGTGCCAGGGCCCACGTCCTCCAAATCTAACAAATTTTATATGAAAACATGCCAGAACGATGCCATGAGTCTAATGGTGGTGTCAGAAATGAAATCTGGAGTCCCGTGTTCAAAAATGGAATTTTACAAGTTGGAAATTACGAATTCGGACGACCAACTTTGGCGTCGAATTCAACCAATCAAACAAGCTCACAATAAAACAAAACTGGAGGGGTAGCAAGAGGGTTATACCAGTTTCGCATAGGGACTGGTAGCACGCCAAATGGAGCTACGGTGGAGGGGGTACAAGCTAACGAAGTTGGCTCCACGAAACTGTCCAAAATTAATACAATTTAAACGGTCAACTTGGTGGCCGGTTTTGATGTATCAAACGATAAAATCAACGGATGAAAATTGACAGAAGTGAAGGTGGATATACCGAGATTGTGACGGAGCGAAGAAATCGTCGATCCAACGGTCGGATTACCGGGAAATTGTGCACAAAATCGCTGCGACAGAACGCGAATTTTGGATCGATCCCGCGCGCGTCACGACGGAACTTCGTGCGAAACGCACGAATCGCCTCGACGGCGCGTCCCGGAGGACGATGGTCGCCATGGGAGTGCTCGCCGGGGTGGGGCGCACCTGCGTGGGGGTCATCGGAGGCACGGCGGTGGCTCGCGGCCACGGCGGCGGGCGGAGGATTGCTGTGGTGGAGGTGGTGGCAGTTGGTTAATGATGGTGGTGATGATGGTTAGGTGTTGGTGGTGGTTAAGAGAGGTGGTGCGACGGACGACCGACCAGGGTGGTTGGCGGTGAGGCTGGGCCGAGCTCGGCCTAGGTGGAGGGAAGGTCGGGCTCGGCCAGGGGGGTGGCCGCCATGCTCGGCCAGGAGGAGGAGAATGATGTGAGTTGCTGTTGGTGTTGTTTTTTGTGTGGGAAAAAAAGAGTGGGAGAGAGAGAGAAGATGTAATAATGAATGTGAGATAAAGTAGAGAGAGAAAGGAATTTTTAAAAACTAGGGCCGGCCAAAGGGTTATGGGAGTGAGTGTTTTGCCATGTAGGAATAGAGGGTTGGGATTGATAGGGAGAATCCAAAGGCTAGATTTTTATTATTGGAAAATTAGGTTATTCCTATAGGATTTAATATCAATAGAAATTTCTATTAAATATAAAAAATAGGTAGAAGAGTACTTGATTTTTTTTAAGGATAATGAGGCTGAGGGTGATGGTGATGGAGAGTAACACGAAGCTGGCTGGACTTGGTGGAGCCGGATTGGATCTAAATCCGACATGGCGAAATAATCGAATAAAAATAGGTGTTGATGATCATGAGTAAATAAGTAGCACATGGGGATTCCAATAAATGGGACACAAGTATCGTGCGGGTAGTAGGCTCAATGTGGGTCATGTCCATATTTAGGGCTGACAGGTTTTGGTCGACAGGGTACCCACAAATCAAGTTGGAAAATGAATGTGACACCGTGGGGTGAAATAAAATCGGGTCACGTGTCAAAAAAGTTGTGCGAAGCAAACGGAGCACAAAATGGTGTGTCTGAGTAGGACACGAAGGTCAAGGGTGAAGAGCGTCTCGAGTAGATCATGCATGATGAGTTGGTTTCAAGAAAATAACTGGTCTTGTGCTCTCAAATTAAAAGTCACGGTAACGTGCTAAAAATGATCAAGAAAAAGAGTGGGAAAATAATTAATAATCAAATGGTCTAAATCGACCCGAAGTCGTACGAAGCAAAAAGAGTACAAGGGAACAAGTTTGGATGGGACACTATATACCGTCATGAAAGCAATCAAGTCCACTACAAAACTCATGAAGAAGATTTCCAGAGTTGAACATCCCTGACACTCCAAATATCAAAGGCACGGAAAAGTACACCTAAGATAATAAATAGAATAATTTATTTATTGAAATTAAAATCAAGCAGAAAATAAAATAAAAAAATAAAAAAAATCAATCCGAAATTCAGGGTTCTCACAGTGACCCCGTCCGCGCGAGCGCCTCTCCGCACGCCGACCACCGACGATCGCCTCGGTAATCCCGCCCTTCACTTCTCCTTCATTTCTCGACTCTCTCTCTCCCCAATTTCTTTTATTTTCCTCTTTACCAGTGAACAGTATGTGCTGTTGTAGTATCAATATTATTATTATTATTATTATTATTATTATTATTATTATTATTATTATTATTATTATTATTATTATTATTATTACTATTATCATTATTATTACCATTATTGTTATTAGTATTATTATTAAGGTTATTATTACTGTTATTATCTATTATTATTATTATTATTATTATTATTATTATTATTATTATTATTATTATTATAATATTATTATTATTATTATTATTATATTATTATTATTATTAGTTTATTTTCTATATTACATCATGAGTACTGTTTCCATATTAAATATATTTATTTGTATATTTTACAAACTTAGGACCTAGTCTAAAAATGGTTTTTATCCTTCGAACTATTTATCTAGAAACATATCATACAAAAACAAAATGTATTTTAAATTATATACATATAAATTATTTCAAGTATTCAACTTAGAAATATTTTACTAAAAGTAGTTACCAAATTTCATATAATGATTTTTCTAGTATTTATGAATATTTACCAAGGATTTTGACAAATAAAATTTTAGCTTTAAAATATTATAGATATTTTCTAAAGCATATTATACGTAATCCACAAATCTCCCTCGAATAACCCATTGATCTTGACTAATCAAGAACTTCTAATTTTTGTGAAGTTCGAACTCTTGCACATCGAACATGGCTACTGGACAGACATGACTTGTCGGATTATCGTACCACTCCAGAAGACACACCAGGCAAGATACCTTGCTATTATACTGTTTATATTCAGTCTGTATTTTATTACATATCACTGTTCATTAATTCCAGTTATTACAGATTCTTGATTTACTACATGCTTAGTGATTATTAGTTTACTTTGTTACTATCCTTTGGTTGCACATGAACCTAGAGTTAAGGGACTACCATCTGTAGTGTATCGCATATACCTTGACATAGTTGTACCTCGAGGATGTGTGAGATGAGTAGCATGTAGAGGTTCTTGTGTATGGGCTGATCCCCCATACGTATGCGTTAGGGCTAACTGCTAATAGAGGCGTGTTTGGAGACTTAACAGTTAGTAGAGGTACATGGTCGTAGATGCAACTTGACAGGTACATTGGGTGGGGAGAACAATACCTGACGTATGGGCTTCTTTGCACTTCCCTGCTTACCTGTGCACTCCGCCGGAGACGCAGGCTCCAGGTGCCCTCTGACGTTTTCCAGAGCGTTATGGACGTAGCCCCTTGCACATGATGCCCTCTGACGATCTTCGGACGTTATGGACGTAGGCCCCTGGTGCCCTATATGGGGACTATGTCGATCCCATTTACAGCCAGGGCTCATGCGTCGAAAGATTGTTTCTCATCTGCATGATCCCTTTAGTATGGTTAGATTACCTTTTTGTAGTCTTGTCACTTTCTTTGATTGTGGCATATTTTATATTCAGTATTTATATGGCATGTTCTTCCTATATCTTGTTATGTCCCTCTGAGGACCTGGTGATTTCTCCCTTGCAGGTGCTCTAGCTAAGGCCATGTCTTACTTCCTCCGTAATGATTGCTCTTGGACTCGTCGCTTGCTCAATTCTTTTTTTGTATATTTTTCCATATTTAATTTAGTTGGTAGTGGATTTGTCTCCGCCCAACTACATGTACCAAATGACAATTCATAGATTATATGATATCTTTTATTCTTATATTTTGTGTGGATGAGATTAGTCATGGTTCTACTGTATTTTACAGCTCACGTATATTTATTATACGGCTGGCATGTCAACGTTCCTAGTCCTACGTATTTTGGGACTGGAGCGTTACATGTTTTTGTGGTGGCCCATGTAGGTCAAGTTTGTCGTTTCGATTACATGACTGTGCCGAACGGGCCTGCAATATAGGATTAGAGTCTAGAATCTCATCCACCTACTTGACATCCTTTCTTGACTTCAAAATTTCGAACCCTCGTTCGACCTCCTTGATTTGCATCTTGCTTGACTCCTTCTACCGTAAAATTTTTTGTTTCGTGTTTAGTAATATGACTACACTAGTATATGCCCATAGGTGAAACACATGGCTAGATGGATTGCATTGACAATTATTATGCATTGAGATTTTATTGAGTTATAAAGGTATTTATTTTCCTAGAAATATGATTTTAAGGATTAGTTAATTCCAAGTTGGGTAGTAGCATATTACCACTTTCAAAAGATAGTTGGAAATTTTATTTTGATATTACAGGGTGGTATACACAAGAGGATAGCTAGATCGAGAAAACAAATTGATTTGATTTTGCGTTTTGATTTTTAAAGGTCTTTGAACATTTATGATTTATTGAGGGATATAAATTTGATTTAAAAATGATCATAAAATTTTAAATGTGGAAGTATGATTTACGATTGACCAAAATTTGAGGATGATTGATAAAATTTTGGTAAAAAGTTTTTGAATTAAATTACGTCATATGATCTATGATTTATAAAAGTTATTTAGATTTCGAGTTTAAGGCCTTGATTATGGATATTTAAGATTTTGGAAAAAAAAATATTATTATTCGATTTGCGATATACAAGGGTAATTTGAGATTGAGTAGAAATTCAAATTTGGATTAAACTTGACAGCCTAAGATGAATAGGAAATTTGGTGAAATATCTTAGAAATTTTATTGAGTAAATTTCGAGAAACTTGAAATTTTAGATTATATCATATATTGGTAGAGAACCAAGAAGCAAGAAGGGTCACCCTAGTGAGATAGAAGTATTCTACCTTAGAATGCCATGCCACCTATGATTATGATATTGCATATACACAAGTATAGTTAGTCATCGACCAAACCGATGAACATATCTTTGACTTACTCGACCTTCCCTCAATCTAGATCATTATTCATGACCATCTAATTGTTTGAAACTAGAAATGATTAGAACCATCCCCTTGACCATACCCTTATCTATGAAACTTTTTTTTTCTAGAAACTGTGCCTCTAACTTATCTTAACTTGATCTAGGAGATTTTCTAATTATCTTTATTTCGTGCTTTAACCATTTATTTTTGTGCATTAATTAGTACCTTATGAAAACCCACTTTCTATTTTTGATCATTTGACGTTCCCTATCGTGACTTTGATATTTGGAGCACAACACTAGACTTTTTCTTCCAACAAATTTCACATGCAAGACCTAGACGAGCTCACCTTCATGTAGGTATATCATGCTCCACTAAAACATGTCCCCTTGTACTCTATTTTTATGGTACGACTTTCGGGCCAAAAAGACTCAACCATAACCCTTACCATGGTACCGATATGGACTCCACCTCGACTCAATTTTTCGACCTAATATGTGATTGCGATCTATTAAATGCTTAACTTTGCGTTTATCTTGACTGCTTAACCCTTGTCATTTTATTTCTTGTATTATCTTGATTTACTTAGACCCATAACACCTTTTACTCTTCATGCAATATTAGCAACACTTACTTTTCGCCCTTCCAATTAAATTGCTTTACTTATATTTCACTATGATTCCTCCATAGTTTACAACCTTGTTCCTTGTATGATTCCTTGTGCGGATATGAAATTGATCATGACATTCTTGGGTTAATAGAGGTGGATTAGAGAGCCCCACAACATGGATAAATAATATAGTGGTTAAGATAATTACAAGATTACGAGGAGTAGATGGGACATAAATAATTGTGCGATAAATCCAAATATATGAAATAAGGAATGATATACGGTGTTTTGATGAAACACTTAAGAGTAAATAGACTTCTCGAATCTCAAAAGCTTGTTTTGAGGTAACTAAATATCGAGTGAAGAATCTTCTAAAGTGTTGGTGGTCTAAGAACCAAATTTATATATTAAATTTATGGATGCAAATTTTTGATAAGGACAATGTTGACGTTGCCTTCGATAGCATAGAGTGTTATGATGATATTAGCTTTCAAGGATGACCAATTGTTGAAGAAAGAAACCTTTGCATTTTTATTAAGTTCTAAGATGATTATGAATATGAAGTTAAGATGAGTTTCATTTCTACCATCAAAAAGATGAGATTGTTGAATTCAAATTTTCGAGAGAGAGACTAATAAATATTTTAGGAAATTTTCAATTGTGATTGAGTTATGAAAGTATATTGTTAGTTTTCAAAATTTATCAAAATTGAAGACAGAGTTTATCTTGGTACCTATGGATGCATTATACATTGACCAATAAATACAAATTTGTAGAAACTAGATTTTAACTTTTACTTGGGCCAAATTGGTTGAAGGTTTTGGAATTTTAATTTTAGAGGAAATTATGGCTTGGAAAGATATGTATAAGTAAGATGGTATAATGGAGATTATGGAATTCAGAATTTGAGACTAATTGAAATTTTATGACGAGATAGAGGAAGTTAGAGTACATTTATAATCGAAATTGTTTTGTTAATTTTTAAGGGAACGTAGTACGAAAGTAATTTTTTTGAAAGAACGATTTATGATAAGAGAGATTGCACGAATATTGATGATATCAAAGGATTAAAGAATTTATACCTACTTATGAGGTTGCCTTTTTAAGGTTAATGTTAGGGTTGATCGAGCTTAGTCATTGATTGGTTGTCAAATGCATGATCGTAATCTAAATTGAAACCATCGAAATTTTTTGTTCTAGTCGCTCAAATGACATATTGCCATTGAATTGTCGCTCGCCTCATCGTCGAATATTTTGTTGCATTCTCGTCCCAAGAAGATCTCGTAAATCTATTCGAATAAACCCGTTCCATCCCCTTCGTCCTACCTATCCTATTTTTTTCTAAATTTCGAGGACGAAATTCTTTTAAGTTGGGTAGGATGTAAACCCCCTAAATTTCTACTACGATTTATTTATTTACTTTGTATATATTTTGTACTTCGCATACGAGTTCGCATTGTGGTATTGTGTAGCGCGCGAGATTTGTGTGTCGTATTGCTCGATGAGTGCAAATATGTGTCGAGGTACATATTTTAGAAAAATATTTTTTTATTATAAATGTTATTTTATATATGAAAGTACATGTTCAAACAAAGGTAATAAATATATTTATTCTTATAAAAAGGTTATTTTTCGTCGTTTACAAATAAATTGTGATTTGGAAATTGTGGTTTAATATTTTGCGAAATTTGAAATTTGTATAGTAACATATTTTTGTTATTTATAAAAAAAAATAACTTTATGATTTAATATTTAAGTAATTACCTTGATTTTCGAAATTAATTAATGCTATATTTTAATATTTATGGAAATGATATTTAAGATTTTGTTTATTGAATATTTGAGTTATTTTTATAATTTAAATGTGGAAAAGATTTTATTTTAAATAGGCATTTAATTTAAAGGGAAGTTTATCTAGATTGATTTGGATTTAAATCGATTTAAATTAATTAATGATTTATCTATGAGGGATTTAAATTCTCCCAATCCCTATCCAACTGGGAATTCCCAACCCCTATAAAAGGAGAGGTACTCCTCCAGAAATTTCCATCCACAACAACTCGTGCATCGTGTCCGTGTACGTGTCCCACTCTTATTCCATATTTACACCTACATTATTCTCCATCACGGTGTCGACAATCCCGACACGATAAATCAAATCATATCCTATAACCATCTCCACCGCGTGTTGCGCTCTCGGGATCCCTATCTGCCGTACGCCACGCTCGGCCCCGCCCGCCCGAGCGAGCGTCCCTCCGCTGGCCGCCCAGCCGAAGCCACGGTCGCCGTCCCGCGGACCAGACCAACCACTCCCCCAGGATCCGCGAGCTTCCCAACCTTCCACCATCCCTCGCCACCATAACAGCCCGACTCCACACGCCCCGCCGTCTCCGGCCAAATACCAGGAACACCAACTCCGGCCACTGCCACTGTCATCACCACCGACACCACCACGACATCATCGCCGCCACCCACAACCACAACCACCGCAACCATCATCACCACCAGGCACCAGAAAAGAAAGAAAAATAAAATACAAACCCTCACCTGTCTCCCGCCTCGCCGCTCCGGCGTCGACCACCGCGCAGAGCCGTCTGCAGCGAGACTCCCCGCCGCAGCCTCATCCGACCACGTCCTTCGTCGACCGGTGACAGATCAGCTCCGAACCGGAGCCACGGGTGTCCGCCCGCCGTGCCTTGGTGGCAGCCACGACTGCGCCGGCGTCCAGCCGTCGGCGCTAGGCTCCACAGACGAGTTGTCGTCGCCAAGAGACCGCCCCGCACCAGAGTTCCCGGGGAGTGCCGTCGGAAAGTCGGAGCTGCCCCGCTCACGGTTGTCGAGGAGCCCGCCTCCCGCTCCATCCTCTCCGACCGCCCGTAACCCTCTTCCTCCTCCGCCGTCGGAGCAACACGCCACCCCGGCTGGCCGCGTCATCTCCTCCACGATTTGCCGCCGGCGACCACACCAAAGCCTCGCCGCCACTGGGAAACCCCCTTCTCATCCCTGCCAGCCGGCCACCGGCACCCATCCGCCACTGATGAGCGCACGCCACCACCAGCGCCGCTACGCCGTGACCCCGTCCGTGCGAGCGCCTCTCCGCGTGCCGACCACCGACGATCGCCTCGGTAATCCCGCCCTTCACTTCTCCTTCCTTTCTCGACTCTCTCTCTCCCCAATTTCTTTTATTTTTCTCTTTACCAGTGAACAGCATGTGCTGTTGTAGTATCAATATTAGTATTTGTTGTTGTTATTATTATTATTATTATTATTACTATTATTATTATTATTATTACCATTATTGTTATTAGTATTATTATTAAGGTTATTATTACTGTTATTATCTATTATTATTATTATTATTATTATTATTATTATTATTATATTTGTATTATTATTATTATTAGTTTATTTACTATATTATATCCAGAGTACTGTTTCCATATTAAATATATTTATTTGTATATTTTACAAACTTAGGACCTAGTCTAAAAATGGTTTTTATCCTTCGAACTATTTATCTAGACACATATCATACAAAAACAAAATGTATTTTAAATTATATACATATAAATTATTTCAAGTATTCAACTTAGAAATATTTTACTAAAAGTAGTTACCAAATTTCATATAATGATTTTTCTAGTATTTATGAATATTTACCAAGGATTTTGACAAATAAAATTTTAGCTTTAAAATTTTATGGATATTTTCTAAAGCATATTATACGTAATCCACAAATCTTCCTCGAATAACCCATTGATCTTGACTAATCAAGAACTTCTAATTTTCGTGAAGTTCGAACTCTTGCACATCGAACATGGCTACTGGACAGACATGACTTGTCGGATTATCGTACCACTCCAGAAGACACACCAGGCAAGATATCTTGCCATTATACTGTTTATATTCAGTCTGCATTTTATTACATATCACTGTTCATTAATTCCAGTTATTACAGATTCTTGATTTACTACATGCTCAGTGATTATTAGTTTACTTTGTTACTATCCTTTGGTTGCACATGAACCTAGAGTTAAGGGACTACCGTCTGTAGTGTATCGCATATACCTTGACACAGTTGTACCACGAGGATGTGTAAGATGAGTAGCATGTAGAGGTTCTTGCGTCTGGGCTGATTCCCTATGCGCATGCGTTAGGGCTAACTGCTAATAGAGGCGTGTTAGGAGACTTAGCAGTTAGTAGAGGTACATGGTCGTGGATACGACTTGACAGGTACATTGGGTGGAGAGAACAATACCTGACGTATGGGCTTCTTTGCACTTCCCTTCTTACCTGTGCGCTCCGCCGGAGACGCAGGCTCCAGGTGCCCTCTGACGTTTTCCAGAGCGTTATGGACATAGCCGCTTGCACATGATGCCCTCTGACGATCTTCGGACGTTACGGACGTAGGCCCCTGGTGTCACACCCTGACCTGGGAAATCGCTCGTCCTTGCTAGGGCGTGATGCCGCACGAGCCTGGAGTTGCGCCCGTGCAAGGCAAGACAACAGGTTCACATAGAACTATCTCAAATCGATAACATAAGCAGCGGAAGGAAACAAAGTAAAACATACGAATCTCTTTTATTGATTCTGAACTGAAGGTTACAAAGGCACTGAATAGTCCAACATAAAATGCCAATTGGCTACAACGCTCATGATCTCTCTAGCTCACAAAGGATTACATTGTTCCATACATTATGCCCCTTTATAGCCACCAAGTAGTCTTCGGCCGAACATCTCCATGTCGTAAGTCCGAACGCATATGCGGTAGCTCCTCTTGAACGCCAAGGACTCCATGCCTCGGCACGTCCAAGCCAAGCCCCGCCTCGAGCCGATCATAACCTGAGCCTGCACATAGACTAGTGGGGGATTAGTGCTTTCGTCCTCGCTTCGCACTGATCAAGACCCGCTCGCACCCAAACCAAACACTAAATCATTTAGTGAAACATGCATCTTAATTGGTGATCTTTCTATTTAGCCTTAGGATCAGTTTCATAGCAATACTCAACATAGCAACTTATATGATCGTGTCCCATATCGTGTTCCTGCAACAGATACAGTTAGACATAATCTGAAACATAAACATAGTGTTCGTGCCCCTCTCCGTCCCATTTTCCTTAGCCTGCAGTGGTTAGAACTTAACATAAGCAAACATACGATTCGTATCAACCGACCAATCATAAATGTAAACATATACATAATGGGTGGCAGGCCCTGCGCCTGCACCCAGCTCTCATCTCAGCCCACCGGCCCTATCTATATGAAGGTCACGGTGTTTCGCACCGTAATGGACTTGGCATCTTATATGTGTAAGCCTACAATCGCTTCGATACGGGTTGCTAGCCCAGTATCCGAAGGATCCCAAACTTACGGATATCATAGCTTATCACAGCACTGGACGGTCGTAATCCGTCCGAATGTTGTGCACCATAAATACCACACATAATTCCCTCCTAGGCCGAACGGTCCCGGCGCCCCGACGTAACCGTTCGAGGGAAGCCGTACCCGTGCACGGGCAATCCGAGTCCATTGACCATGCAATACGTACCATAGCATACAAGTCATATTGTCCAACCAATCTCGTGTTTCCATAAACATAGTCTCGCACATAAACGGTTTCCCGTGCCATAAACGGTTTCCCGTGCCATAAACATAATCCACCATTCATATGGGGAGCTCCGTCGGCATTATGCCCCAACACATCCATATTGATGCACGACGCCCAACGGCTTAGTCGTCTCGTACTCATAATCACGCGTCCCGTTCATAATGTTATTCGTATAGCCTACTTCCGTATTCACTTAGTCCTTTCGTAGCTTAAGTGCACAAAGGCACGCTCAGCATCATAATCAATGTTCTACGCCTAGAGTTCAATGTTCTCGGAGCCGTGCACCTGATGCACATCTCGATGTTGTCTTTCAATGTTCTACCATCATGCCCTATCGCGACTCGTGCACTTGATGTACGTCGCTTCAATTGTTCGATTGTTCAATGTTCTACCTTAGTGTTCTACGCATACTTAGACACTTACTCGCCGAGCCACACTCGCTTACTCGATAACACATTACGCATACAATGATATCATTTATTAGACGTGAAGGAATAGGGAGAGAGAGAGTCAAGAATCCGCCCACCTTAAGCCGATACGCCTTGCCGTCTCGCCGATTGAAGCATCCCGCTTCCATAACTCGATCGCATAGCTAACTCCCGGACTTAGCCATTCCTTTAAACTACTCGGTTGATTTGGCCTATCGCGCCCATACCACGTTCCGTCATCCAGCATGAAGGCATAGCCTGTACACCAGATCAACTAACATCAGCACCTGCTCAACGGGACTTATCCATTGCATCGATTTGATTCATAGATTCCAACCGACTCAAGGCTTACCTTTGGCCAACGTAACTCTCGTATCGATTCGCATCGATACTTCATTGGGTCAACGCAACTCTTCGAGTCAACGACTCATCGTAATGCACCGATGCGGAGCGGGGCATTACATAATATACCACTCAAAATCAGGTTCGTCCTCGAACCGAAACCAACACTTAATCCAAGTGCCTCGCATAGATCGCTTCACGATCTTGTGCTACTATCGTTGAATCATACAACTTAGTTTGGATCATACACATATTTTAGGCGTCCCACCAATATATGCATTTCAGCCAAGCTCAGTTGTAGGATATCGGGACAACTAACAAGTTCAACTTAAATCCTCAAGCATCCATCGGTCCGTACTCGACTTAGTCATATCTTAGCACCTATTCCCAAAATACTCCTCGTATGTTTATTCCATAACATGCGATCACCTTCCAACATTTTGCACATAACTTAATTCAAACCATAACTTCGATCTCATAAGTTTCTCGCCGATCATCTAACACTCGCATTGCATCAACTCATTGCGCATCTGATCACAACAATTCTCTGCAATGCCTACTCGCCCAACTGTTTCCTATCTCTCGCATAACTCATGTCTTTCATCCAATCATTCATAACACTTGGCCTTAACGACATAGACTAAGTCCACATGTCTCCATTTTCTTTGCCTACAATCCGTACTAAGTCTCGCACACAACTATTCCAATACGATCCACGTTCTCGAACCATATACGTATCGCGTCTAGGGCTACCCCCGCTAGGTAACTTATCCAGACATCATGCTCGCACTCTCGCTTCCGACACAGAGGTCAACTTGAGTCTTCGATGCCCAAAGGCAACAATCTTTCCAACCCAAGGTCTCTTACGATGCACCTATCTCCGATTCTCGACCAAGTACGAATCCTTTACTCAATTCTCAAATCAATCCGACTAATTCATTTCGTAACATAAATCGTGTGCTCAACACACATAGCCTAACCGTTACTCAATCGGTCCGCGACACAACTCTTAAGGTCATTCTTATTATTTATCGCTCTCGCACATTACAAAAATTCTTGCAATCGCCTTACCGCGTCGCTACGCTAAGCACGTTCCTCAACATCTATTCGATCCAACATAACTTTTCGTGACCATATCGATTCTAGTACTCGCTAACTTTCAAGACATGATACTCACTCGCTTAGACTTATCTTCAATATGCACTACGTCATTCCTCCTCCTCGATAAAATTTCTTACGCGACTTCTTCAGGGTCATCCTATGGGACTTCAACATTTACTTGATTTGGCGGTCAAGTCTTCTAGGGTCATCTGCCCCGAAACTACGCTCGATAATTGAAGATCATCAATGAGGGACAGTTACAACGAACCATGCTATATCCTATTGCGGAGCCAAATTAATTCCCGACACTTCCTATGGGACTTTACCCAATCCGACATACCAATCCGTAATTTCTCTACTCCCGCGCAACTGATGTGCCGTTACTACTCGAGTCACTTAGGCACTACCGTTGACAATATCGCACAATCCTCAAATTCACCTTCGCATCAAACCACGAGTCCATATCAAATTTGCCATGCCTTGCAAGTTCGATCATCCCCGCCGGATGAATCACCATACCAGCGCTCACGCAGAATGATCATCCTAATTGACGTAACGCATGTACAAGACTAGTGTTGCGCTCGCTCAAGACAAGAATGTCAACATAGTGGTTATCCGCGAAGCAATCCGAACACTTTCGTTTTCATCCAAGCAATATCCATCCGTTCTCAAATTCTCCGAAGCATTCCTACCGTTATCATCCAAATTTCCATAACTTAACTTGCATCTTATTCATCCAACAACAATGCTCAACAAAAATTTTCGTTCATTCGATTAGAGTATCTCCGAGTTATTGCATATCGTCTTTGATACGCCTCAATACCATCATCGATATGCATAACTTGAACATCTTCCTTTCTCATAAGCTCAAACCCGTTGCAATCATTGCTGTTATCCGAACTCGAATACGAATCAAGTCTCACACTTATCAAGATCCATTCAGTTGTAACTACTTAACATCGTTGCGACACAATTTCAGTTTCACATATCCATTCTCATATCCCTAACTCGCACTTCCAAAATCGTGCTACCGACTCCTCGCGTTAACTCAAATTCGTTCACACAATTTCTTCGTACCTACTCAATTCGTTCCGAAGAAGTCTCCGTACTAACCCAACATAAGTCCGACAGGGTCGACTATTTCCTCAACGTAACATTCTTTTGTAATGCTCGGCCTATCGTTCGACTTACACTTAGCGAATCCCATTCGACGCATCATCCATAGATGCAACTTCTCACATAATCATTCAACTCAATTCATCGAGGCATACTCGTATCGACTTCTATCAAGTTATTCCCACTCGAGTCTTGGTACTACTTCGTCCGATGAGGACACACATATCGTAACAACATACTCGTCTCGACGTAACCTATCGCATGTCGCCAACCGGCTTAACATAACCATCGCTAAGTGGTATTCCATATACCACTCAGGATCGAGCCTATCTTATCGATACAATACTTCGCTACACTTGCTCGCATAATTGGTATTGCATATACCACTCAAAATCGAGTCATTACTCGGCATCACATTCCGTATAGGTCCGACATCTATCTTTCAATAACCTATCCCGTATGGCGATCCTTCCGATCCCAGCTCTAGCGTTAGCTCAAGTTTGACACACATTCAATCTAACCGTACCATGGCGATCGTATCGATCACGCCCGTAACATTCGCTTACTCGCAGCTCAACGCGACATACGGCCAACATAAACGTTCGCCCACTCAACTCGACTCGTTATTATCGCATCCACGATTTTCCAATCTCGCTCGTTGCAACTCGTGCAACAACTCATTCTCGACACTTAAGGTTATTGCTCAATCTCGTACAACATATCGCTATCCATCCGCATAGCCATACCACACGCATCGTACCATATCGACTTGTTGCACCGATGCAACGAACGATCTACGACTTGCTGCACTCCGTACAACCAACGACACATAACCATTCTCATAGCCATATAACACGCATCGCCTCACATATCGACCCGTTGCACTTCGTGCAACCAACAACACATATCTTCTCGTACTGCGTGCGACCAACAATACATAACTCCTCGCACTGCGTACGACCAACAATACGCATATCATTGCACTTCATGCAACCAACATCGCCATATTCGTTGCACTTCGTGCGACCAATATCCCATCACCCGTTGCACTTCGTGCAACCAACATCCCATAACTCATTGTACTTCGTGCAACCAACATTCTCCGACGGCACTCGGAGGAACGTGATAGTCTCGACATACTTGTGGCAGACGTACGCACTTAATATAGACTTATTGTATGGAACATCCAATGTAGCGTCGAGCAGATCCCTGAGCCATGCGGTTGCGAAAACAACGTAGAGTCAACTAATTTCGATAGCGAAGCAACTGAGGGTCAAAGAGATTCACGTACGGTCCAAAGGATGGAACCGCTCTGATACCAACTTGTCACGCCCCGACCTAGGAAATCGCTCGTCCTCGCTAGGGCGTGATGCCGCACGAGCCTGGAGTTGCGCCCGTGCAAGGCAAGATAACAGGTTCACATAGAACTATCTCAAATCGATAACATAAGCAGCGAAAGGAAACAAAGTAAAACATACGAATCTCTTTTATTGATTCTGAACTGAAGGTTACAAAGGCACTGAATAGCCCAACATAAAATGCCAATTGGCTACAACGCTCATGATCTCTCTAGCTCACAAAGGATTACATTGTTCCATACATTATGCCCCTTTATAGCCACCAAGTAGTCTTCGGCCGAACATCTCCATGTCGCAAGTCCGAACGCATATGCGGTAGCTCCTCTTGAACGCCAAGGACTCCATGCCTCGGCACTTCCAAGCCAAGCCCCGCCGCGAGCCGATCATAACCTGAGCCTGCACATAGACTAGTGGGGGATTAGTGCTTTCGTCCTCGCTTCGCACTGATCAAGACCCGCTCGCACCCAAACCAAACACTAAATCATTTAGTGAAACATGCATCTTAATTGGTGATCTTTCTATTTAACCTTAGGATCAGTTTCATAGCAATACTCAACATAGCAACTTATATGATCGTGTCCCATATCGTGTTCCTGCAACAGATACAGTTAGACATAATCTGAAACATAAACATAGTGTTTGTGCCCCCCTCCGTCCCATTTTCCTTAGCCTGCAGTGGTTAGAACTTAACATAAGCAAACATACGATTCGTATCAACCGACCAATCATAAACGTAAACATATACATAATGGGTGGCAGGCCCTGCGCCTGCACCCAGCTCTCATCTCAGCCCACCGGCCCTATCTATATGAAGGTCACGGTGTTTCGCACCGTAATGGACTTGGCATCTTATATGTGTAAGCCTACAATCGCTTCGATACGGGTTGCTAGCCCAGTATCCGAAGGATCCCAAACTTACGGATATCATAGCTTATCACAGCACTGGACGGTCGCAATCCGTTCGAATGTTGTGCACCATAAATACCACACATAATTCCCTCCTAGGCCGAACGGTCCCGGCGCCCCGGCGTAACCGTTCGAGGGAAGCCGCACCCGTGCACGGGCAATCCGAGTCCATTGACCATACAATACGTACCATAGCATACAAGTCATATTGTCCAACCAATCTCGTGTTTCCATAAACATAGTCTCGCACATAAACGATTTCCCGTGCCATAAACGGTTTCCCGTGCCATAAACATAATCCACCATTCATATGGGGAGCTTCGTCGGTATTATGCCCCAACACATCCATATTGATGCACGACGCCCAACGTCTTAGTCGTCTCGTACTCATAATCACGCGTCCCGTTCATAATGTTATTCGTACAGCCTACTTCCGTATTCACTTAGTCCTTTCGTAGCTTAAGTGCACAAAGGCACGCTCAGCATCATAATCAATGTTCTACGCCTAGAGTTCAATGTTCTCGGAGCCGTGCACCTGATGCACATCTCGATTTTGTCTTTCAATGTTCTACCATCATGCCCTATCGCGACTCATGCACTTGATGCACGTCGCTTCAATTGTTCGATTGTTCAATGTTCTACCTTAGTGTTCTACGCATACTTAGACACTTACTCGCCGAGCCACGCTCGCTTACTCGATAACACATTACGTATACAATGATATCATTTATTAGACGTGAAGGAATAGGGAGAGAGAGAGTCAAGAACCCGTCCACCTTAAGCCGATACGTCTTGCCGTCTCGCCGATTGAAGCATCCCGCTTCCATAACTCGATCGCATAGCTAACTCCCGGACTTAGCCATTCCTTTGAACTACTCGGTTGATTTGGCCTATCGCGCCCATACCACGTTCCGTCATCCAGCATGAAGGCATAGCCTGCACACCAGATCAACTAACATCAGCACCTGCTCAATGGGACTTATCCTTTGCATCGATTTGATTCATAGATTCCAACCGACTCAAGGCTTACCTTTGGCCAACATAACTCTCGTATCGATTCGCATCGATACTTCATTGGGTCAACGCAACTCTTCGAGTCAACGACTCATCGTAATGCACCGATGCGGAGCGGGGCATTACACCTGGTGCCCTATGTAGTGCCCCGCTCTGCGAAGGCACTAGATAGACAGAAAGATCGGATTGCTGGCTCTGCAACAGAAGACGATTGATCTGGGTGAGTGGACGAAGTCTCATTTGCTGATTCGCTTACGCCTTAAGAATCTGAGTTTTTGATTGAATGCTTTTGTTAATAACAAGATGGTAAATTATTGAGTATGCTTTAAGAGAATTCACATGTTGTCTCGGTAAGAAATGAATGTTGCCTTGATAAAGAGAACCTTGTCATGCTAATAATAAGATGGTAACCAGTATGTATGCTTTTAAGAGATTTCACATGTTGTCATGCTAAGAACAAGAAAAGAGAGAACCTGTGTGCTAAAGAAAGAATTAATCTGCATGCTAATAAGAAGACTTGTTGCCTTGCTAGTACAAGAAACTAGATAATCTGCATGTATAAGAAGTAGAACTGCTTACTTGCAAATAAGAAACGCTATGATGCCTGCCATGCCAATAATAAATATTATCCCGAATATGACTCCTTGTTATGCATGCTAAAGTAGAAATGTGCCTTGATCAAATAACTGTTGCCTTGCCAAAGAAAAGAAAAGATAAAAACATCGTGGAGCTTCGGTTTTGAATCAAAGAAAAGAGAAGAAACACTAAGAGCCCCATGTGAAAATGGGTGTCGGTATGTTATCTGGGGGCTTCGGCTCTGTTATCTGGAAGCTCGACTCTGTCATCTGTTATCTGGGGGCTTCGGCCCCATTATCTGGAAGCTCGACTCTGTCATCTGTTATCTGGGGGCTTCGGCCCCATTATATGGAAGCTCGGCTCTGATTAAAAGAAAAGAAATGAATATGTTCATGAAACACGTTGTGCACTGCATATGAAATGAATAGTAATCATGCTTGAAATGATTAGTCCCTTGCATGCTTGAAATGCTGAGAAATGAAATGGCTTTTCAAAGATGTTTTCAAAAGAATGTAAACTGACTATCTATGCATGGAATGAACATAGGTAAAAAGTAGCAAGATCACATCACAAGAAATGTTTTCTCACTAAATGAACAGTGATCGTTTCAGACAAATGTAGCTCTTTGTTCACAATCACCAGTATGCTGATATACTGACCCACCATCAGTCTGCATGCAGTTGCACTATACATCGAGAAGGATAGTCCGAAGCGATAGCCTGTGCCTCATCCTCAGGAGCCAGAAATCAGAAGAGATGCCAAGAGATGACATCTGTTACAAAAAGTTGGTTTTGTATATAAAGGAATGTAATGTATGGGAACGGGATCATTGTAATCTGTAAAGTTTTGAGAGAATGTAACATTGTATCAGAGAGAATCGAGAGCTTGTAATCTGTTCAAATAAAATCAATAAAGAGAAATATTCTTATTACCATTGTGTTCAATGCTCGTATTCTGAAATATGTCCGTTGCTGCTTCAATTATCTGCGATACGTTTCGCTGCGTATTGTCAACCTTGTCTATCTTGTCTTGCTTCAGGCCTTGGCCTTGTGCAAGCGCAATTTAGGCTTGCACGGCATCACGCCTTAGCGAGGACGAACGGTCCCAAAGAGCCCGAAGTGAGGACGAAAGGACTCTGCGGGATCGGGGTGTGACACCCTATATGGGGACTATGCCGATCCCTTTTACAGCCAGGGCTCATGCGTCGAAGGATTGTTTCTCATCTGTATGATCACTTTAGAAGGGTTAGATTACCTTTTTGTAGTCTTGTCACTTTCTTTGATTGTGGCATATTTTATATTCAGTATTTATATGGCATTTTTTTTCTGTATCTTGTTACGTCCCTCTGAGGACCTGGTAATTTCTTCAGGTGTGTGTTCGTGATTTCTTGCAGGTGCTCTAGCTAAGGCCATGTCTTCCTTCTCCGTGATGATTGCTCTTGGACTCATCGCTTGCTCAATTCTTTTCTTGTATATTTTTCCATATTTAATTTAGTTGGTAGTGGATTTGTCTCCGCCCAACTACATGTACCAAATGACAATTCATAGATTATATGATATCTTTTATTCTTATATTTTGTGTGGATGAGATTAGTCAAGGTTCTACTGTATTTTACAGCTCACGTATATTTATTATTCGGCTGGCATGTCAACGTTCCTAGTCCTACGTATTTTGGGACTGTGCATTACATGTTTTTGTGGTGGCCCATGCAGGTCAAGTTTGCCGTTTCGGTTACATGACTGTACCGAACGGGCCTGCAATATAGGATTAGAGTCTAGAATCTCATCCACCTACTTGACATCCTTTCTTGACTTCAAAATTCTGAACCCTCGTTCGACCTCCTTGATTTGCATCTTGCTTGACTCCTTCTACCGTAAATTTTTTGGTTTCGTGTTTAGTAATATGACTACACTAGTATATGCCCATAGGTGAAACACATGGCTAGATGGATTGCATTGACAATTATTATGCATTGAGATTTTATTGAGTTATAAAGGCATTTATTTTCCTAGAAATATGATTTTAAGGATTAGTTAATTCCAAGTTGGGTAGTAGCATATTACCACTTTCAAAAGATAGTTGGAATTTTTATTTTGATATTACAGGGTGGTATACACAAGAGGATAGCTAGATCGAGAAAACAAATTGATTTGATTTTGCGTTTTGATTTTTGAAGGTCTTTGAACATTTATGATTTATTGAGGGATATAAATTTGATTTGAAAATGATCATAAAATTTTAAATGTGGAAGTACGATTTACGATTGACCAAAATTTGAGGATAATTGATAAAATTTTGGTAAAAAGTTTTTTAATTAAATTATGTCATATGATCTATGATTTATAAAAGTTATTTAGATTTCGAGTTTAAGGCCTTGATTATGGATATTTAAGATTTTGGAAAAAAAAAATATTATTATTCGATTTGCGATATACAAGGGTTACTTTGAGATTGAGTAGAAATTCAAATTTGGATTAAACTTGACAGCCTAAGATGAATAGGAAATTTGGTGTAATATCTTGGAAATTTTATTGAGTAAATTTCGAGAAACTTGAAATTTTAGATTATATCATATATTGGTAGAGAACCAAGAAGCAAGAAGGGTCACCCTAGTGAGATAGAAGTATTCTACCTTAGAATGCCATGCCACTTATGATTATGATATTGCATATACACAAGTATAGTTAGTCATCGACCAAACCGATGAACATATCTTTGACTTACTCGACCTTCCCTCAATCTAGATCATTATTCATGACCATCTAATTGTTTGAAACTAGAAATGATTAGAACCATCCCCTTGACCATACCCTTATCTATGAAACTTTTTTTTTCTAGAAACTGTGCCTCTAACTTATCTTAACTTGATCTAGGAGATTTCCTAATTATCTTTATTTCGTGCTTTAACCTTTTATTTTTGTGCATTAATTAGTACCTTATGAAAACCCACTTTCTATTTTTGATCATTTGACGTTCCCTATCGTGACTTTGATATTTGGAGCACAACACTAGACTTTTTCTTCCAACAAATTTCACATACAAGACCTAGACGAGCTCACCTTCATGTAGGTATATCATGCTCCACTAAAACATGTCCCCTTGTACTCTATTTTTATGGTACGACTTTCGGGCCAAAAAGACTCAACCATAACCCTTACCATGGTACCGATATGGACTCCACCTCGACTCAATTTTTCAACCTAATATGTGATTACGATCTATTAAATGCTTAACTTTGCGTTTATCTTGACTGCTTAACCCTTGTCATTTTATTTCTTGTATTATCTTAATTTACTTAGACCCATAACACCTTTTACTCTTCATGCAATATTAGCAACACTTACTTTTCGCCCTTCCAATTAAATTGCTTTACTTATATTTCACTATGATTCCTCCATAGTTTACAACCTTGTTCCTTGTATGATTCCTTGTGCGGATATGAAATTGATCATGACATTCTTGGGTTAATAGAGGTGGATTAGAGAGCCCCACAACATGGATAAATAATATAGTGGTTAAGATAATTACAAGATTACGAGGAGTAGATGGGACATAAATAAGTGTGCGATAAATCCAAATATATAAAATAAGGAATGATATACGGTGTTTTGATGAAACACTTAAGAGTAAATAGACTTCTCGAATTTCAAAAGCTTATTTTGAGGTAACTAAATATCGAGTGAAGAATCTTCTAAAGTATTGGTGGTCTAAGAACCAAATTTATATATTAAATTTATGGATGCAAATTTTTGATAAGGACAATGTTGACGTTGCCTTCGATAGCATAGAGTGTTATGATGATATTAGCTTTCAAGGATGACCAATTGTTGAAGAAAGAAACCTTTGCATTTTTATTAAGTTCTAAGATGATTATGAATATGAAGTTAAGATGAGTTTCATTTCTACCATCAAAAAGATGAGATTGTTGAATTCAAATTTTCGAGAGAGAGACTAATAAATATTTTAGAAAATTTTCAATTGTGATTGAGTTATGAAAGTATATTGTTAGTTTTCGAAATTTATCAAACATTGAAGACGGACTTTATCTTGGTACCTATGGATGTATTATACATTGACCAATAAATACAAATTTGTAGAAACTAGATTTTAACTTTTACTTGGGCCAAATTGGTTGAAGGTTTTGGAATTTTAATTTTAGAGGAAATTATGGCTTGGAAAGATATGTATAAGTAAGCTAGTATAATGGAGATTATGGAATTCAGAATTTGAGACTAATTGAAATTTTATGGCGAGATAGATGAAGTTAGAGTACATTTATAATCGAAATTGTTTTGTTAATTTTTAAGGGAACGTAGTACGAAAGTAATTTTTTTGAAAGAACGATTTATGATAAGAGAGATTACATGAATATTGATGATATCAAAGGATTAAGGAATTTATACCTACTTATGAGGTTGCCTTTTTAAGGTTAATGTTAGGGTTGATCGAGCTTAGTCATTGATTGGTTGTCAAATGCATGACCGTAATCTAAATTGAAACCATCGAAATTTTCTGTCTTGGTCGCTCAAATGACATATTGCCATTGAATTGTCGCTCGCCTCATCGTCGAATATTTTGTTGCATTCTCGTCCCAAGAAGATCTCGTAAATCTATTCGAATAAACCCGTTCCATCCCCTTCGCCCTACCTATCCTAATTTTTCCTAAATTTCGAGGACGAAATTCTTTTAAGTTGGGTAGGATGTAAACCCCCTAAATTTCTACTACGATTTTTTTATTTATTTTGTATATATTTTGTACTTCGCATACGAGTTCGTATTGTGGTATTGTGTAGCGCGCGAGATTTGCGTGTCGTATTGCTCGACGAGTGCGAATATGTGTCGAGGTACATATTTTAGAAAAATATTTTTTATTATAAATATTATTTTATATATGAAAGTACATGTTCAAACAAAGGTAATAAATATTTTTATTTTTATAAAAAGGTTATTTTTCGTCTTTTACAAATAAATTGTGATTTGGAAATTGTGGTTTAATATTTTGTGAAATTTGAAATTTGTATAGTAACATATTTTTGTTATTTATAAAAAAAACAACTTTATGATTTAATATTTAAGTAATTACCTTGATTTTCGAAATTAATTAATGCTATATTTTAATATTTATGGAAATGATATTTAAGATTTTGTTCATTGAATATTTGAGTTATTTTTATAATTTAAATGTGGAAAAGATTTTATTTTAAATAGGCATTTAATTTAAAGGGAAGTTTATCTAGATTGATTTGGATTTAAATCGATTTAAATTAACAAATGATTTATCTATGAGGGATTTAAATTCTCCCAATCCCTATCCAACTGGGAATTTCCACCCCCTATAAAAGGAGAGGTACTCCTCCAGAAATTTCCATCCACAACAACTCGTGCATCGTGTCCGTGTACGTGTCCCACTCTTATTCCATATTTACACCTACATTATTCTCCATTACGGTGTCGACAATCCCGACACGATAAATCAAATCCTATCCTATAACCATCTCCACCGCGTGTTGTGCTCTCGGGATCCCTATCTGCCGCACGCCGTGCTCGGCCCCGCCTGAGCGAGTGTCCCTCCGTTGGCCGCCCAGCCGAAGCCACGGTCGCCGTCCCGCGGACCAGACCAACCACTCCCCCAGGATCCGCGAGCTTCCCAACCTTCCACCATCCCTCGCCACCATAACAGCCCGACTCCACACGCCCCGCCATCTCCGGCCAAATACCAGGAACACCAACTCCGGCCACCGCCACCGTCATCACCACCGACACCACCACGTCATCATCGCCGCCACCCACAACCACAACCACCGCAACCACCAGGCACCAGAAAAGAAAAAGAAAATAAAATACAAACCCTCACCTGTCTCCCGCCTCGCCGCTCCGGCGTCGACCACCGCACAGAGCCGTCCGTCGCGAGACTCCCCGTCGCAGCCTCATCCGACCACGTCCTTCGTCGACCGGTGACAGATCAGTTCGGAGCCATGGGTGTCCGTCTGCCACGCCTTGGTGTCAGCCACGACAGCGCCGGCGTCCATCCGCCGGCGCTAGGCTCCGAAGACGAGTTGTCGTCGCCAAGAGATCGCCCCGCGCCAGAGTTCCCGGGGAGTGCCGCCGGGAAGCCGGAGCTGCCCCGCTCACGGTTGTCGAGGAGCCCGCCTCCCACTCCATCCTCTCCGACCGCCCGTAACCCTCTCCCTCCTCCGCCGCCGGAGCAGCACGCCACCCCGGCTGGCCGCGTCATCTCCTCGGCGATTCGCCGCCGGCGACCACACCAAAGCCTCGCCGCCACTAGGAAACCCCCTTCTCATCCCTGCCCATCGGCCACCGGCGCCCATCCGCCGCTGATGAGCGCGCGCCACCACCAGCGCCGCTCCGCCGTGACCCCGTCCGTGCGAGCGCCTCTCCGCGCGCCGACCACCGACGATCGCCTCGGTAATCCCGCCCTTCACTTCTCCTTCCTTTCTCGACTCTCTCTCCCCCCAATTTCTTTTATTTTCCTCTTTACCAATGAACAGCATGTGCTGTTGTAGTATCAATATTAGTATTTGTTGTTGTTATTATTATTATTATTATTATTATTATTATTATTATTATTATTATTATTATTATTATTACTATTATCATTATTATTACCATTATTGTTATTAGTATTATTATTAAGGTTATTATTACTGTTATTATCTATTATTATTATTATTATTATTATTATTATTATTATTATTATTATTATTATTATAATATTTGTATTATTATTATTATTAGTTTAGTTTCTATATTATATCAAGAGTACTATTTCCATATGAAATATATTTATTTGTATATTTTACAAACTTAGGACCTAGTCTAAAAATGGTTTTTATCCTTCGAACTATTTATCTAGACACATATCATACAAAAACAAAATGTATTTTAAATTATATACATATAAATTATTTCAAGTATTCAACTTAGAAATATTTTACTAAAAGTAGTTACCAAATTTCATATAATGATTTTTCTAGTATTTATGAATATTTACCAAGGATTTTGACAAATAAAATTTTAGCTTTAAAATATTATAGATATTTTCTAAAGCATATTATACGTAATCCACAAATCTTCCTCGAATAACCCATTGATCTTGACTAATCAAGAACTTCTAATTTTCGTGAAGTTCGAACTCTTGCACATCGAACATGGCTACTGGACAGACATGACTTGTCGGATTATCGTACCACTCCAGAAGACACACCAGAGCGTTATGGACGTAGCCCCTTGCATATGATGCCCTCTGACGATCTTCGGACGTTACGGACGTAGGCCCCTGGTGCCCTATATGAGGACTATGCCGATACCATTTACAGTCAGGGCTCATGCATCGAAGGATTGTTTCTCATCTGCATGATCACTTTAGTATGGTTAGATTACCTTTTTGTAGTCTTGTCACTTTCTTTGATTGTGGCATATTTTATATTCAGTATTTATATGGCATGTTCTTCATGTATCTTGTTACGTCCCTCTGAGGACCTGGTGATTTCTCCAGGTGTGTGTTCGTGATTTCTTGCAGGTGCTCTAGCTAAGGCCATGTCTTCCTTCCTCCGTGATGATTGCTCTTGGACTCGTCGCTTGCTCAATTCTTTTCTTGTATATTTTTCCATATTTAATTTAGTTGGTAGTGGATTTGTCTCCGCCCAACTACATGTACCAAATGACAATTCATAGATTATATGATATCTTTTATTCTTATATTTTGTGTGGATGAGATTAGTCATGGTTCTACTGCATTTTACAGCTCACGTATATTTATTATACGGCTGGCATGTCAACGTTCCTAGTCCTACGTATTTTGGGACTGGGGCGTTACAGTTTAACATTAGTTTTTGTCAATCTTGTAATTTTTATCTGAGTTATAAAGGTTGGGATTCGTCCAGGTGACGTATGTCACCGTCATATACTTGTCTTCATCTTATGCTTGGTGTTCGTTAGACGGGGGTTCATTTTGATCAGGTGGGTTGACAAACGCTTCTGCGTGCGCCCAACATAGACTTCTAACCAAAGTCGCTTTGGCACTAGAAGGCTGGGAATTGATCTTGGGAATAAGAAGGTTTAAAGCTCATAATAGAATAAGTTTGAAAGTGAGAGGTGAGTAAAAATTAGTCACAGCAATTGATAGGCTAACAGGGGACCAAGTTCGGGCAGAGTTTGGTTCCCAACATTCATAAATTTGAATATTGGAGCCCTGGTCTCTGGGATGAACAAGTCAGCCAAAACTGGGTCTTAAGGGGACCAAGGATCGAGTTTGACTCTGGTCCGAGTTCGGTCAATGTTCAGTTTCCATAGGACCAGAACTTATTTTGGTTATTTTGGTTTTTGGATCAGGTTTGTATTTGTGGACTAGTTTATATGATGTACTAAAATATTGTGGATAGGGTTGGGTTTATGCTCTATAGTGCCAATTGCGACCCGATTTACATTGAGTCCTATAAATACAAATAAGAAACACACACATAAGAACACTTTGATGACGCCAATCTTTTAACAGTTGATCAGACTTAATGACGCATTTTCCTTGATGATAGTTGTCCAAAGATAAACAGATCTGGAAAATCATATATGTTTAGGGGCTTCGCCCCCAAACCCAAATGGGGAGGACGCTGCCCCCTCGACCCCCGTCTGTTGACCGTACAACGGAACCCCAGAGTGCCAGGCTCCGAAGAAGTAAGCAGTTCAGAGAAATCTTACGGTATAAGCCATCTTTTGCACAACATTTTTTTTACATATGTCCATGTTCGATCTTGCTTTTCTTCAAATACATGTCAGACGAATAAAGCAACATGCATAGTAGTAGGTATGAAGAATTTAATACACATTAGGACAATGCTAAGTTTATGTATCAATATTATAGTGATTATAAAATATTAGTGATATCATAATGTTAAACTTAATTGATTAGCCACATTCAAGAACATGATATAATCATTGGGATAACAAAATGGAGAAAACATAGTAGAAGTGTCACGACCCGCTCTCGAATATTCGGATACGAGTCGCACATGCCCAGCCTACGTTGGAAGACTCAACGTAGTAAGTTGTACCAAGCTAAGTAAACTACAAGGCAATATGAATAAGTACAAATCATAACTTTTATAAACGACTCCAAAAAGTCAAAGTACATGTTCAGAATTATTACATTTATCCAGCAATGTAAAGTAAAGGTCTGATGTCTCTAGTACAAATGAAAGTAAAGCACTAAATGGGGTAAAGGCAGCTAAGCCTCCTCGGCCTCTAGGTCCAGCGCAACTCCAGCTGGCTCTGCAACCTCTCCAGGCTCCTGCACGAAATAAGTGTCGCACAATGCCTCCATCTCACCTGCAACATATCCAATCAGGAGCAGAGCAAAGTACAATTCTAGGTAATTAACAAGAACATCATGATATGAAAAAGGATACAAGAGAACATGTAAAGTACAGGAAGAACATGAATGTACATGAATGTAAAGTACAGGAAGTACAAAAAATAAAGTACAAGAATATAAACTATGAACCTGAAGTACAAGACATGACAAGTACACAATATTTGAAATACAACTAGCATATGTGACCGGTTGGGGTAAGTACAGGAAGCACATGAACTGGGTATGGCTTAGGTCCCGCGTGCACGATGTGCGGCCTAAGCTATCCACATGATTTTCTGATCTCTGGGTTTGGTCACATAGCTAGTGTATTTTCCCTCCCCGACCACAAATACAAGACAAGAAGTACAAGAGTACAAGATAAGGTGTCACATCGTGTCACAAGAAAAGTACAGGAATAATGTAAATGAACATGAACCATAGAATGTACTTGCCTTGCTCCGGGTGATCAAGGGTAGGAAATAGAGCTGGATGTCCTCCTGTTAATTGGTACAAGTTGGTTAAGTTCTAAACAATATCAACTAGTTATCTTATCTCTGACCACCACTACTTATAGTATACTTTATATTAAGATATTAGTTATACACTTTACCAATTATGTGGATAACTAGATATACTACTCATATATACCACTTCCCAATCTTGAATAGAAAATTTCTGACCAGATTGGTATGGACATACCATACACCAAAATAATATAGGTAGCATTATTCAAGTAATCAAATTTGTATAAAAGAATAGTGCTTCAAAGTTTCCTAAGAAATCTAGAATATTAACTCCACAATTAAATGTCTCTTAACCCATCATTCCAGCTATGTAATTAATTCTATAAATTCATATTAAAACACTAGTACCATCATATAGGTGGCCTATTTAATAATGAATTAAAGGCATATTCTGAGAAATACTAACAATTGTACTAAGAAAGTGTATGGTCCTGTTGGTAACATATAATTATCCTTAACCTCAAACTCAGTCAAGTTAAATTGTCACTTAGTCAGATAGCATGAAATCTAGCTTTAAAAAAAACAATTTACTAAATCTAATGGGCTGGCCCAAAGTACCCACTGATGATGACAAGTGAAGTCCAAGTTTTACAAATACTACTTATTCAAATGGACTAGACTTGTCAAGTTTAATCCCCAAATCCTTAGCCCATTGCCAACTTAGCAAGTTATACACAGATCTTCACACCAGCAAACTCAAAAGAAACTGAACCCAGAATAAGAAGTTTGGTTCACTCAAAAATATGCAACCCAGTTCTAGCATCAACCAACTTAACTTCCTACCTAAGCATATAATTTGAAATTAAACAAATAATGAAAGAATAATTTACACAACTTATTAAATCTCAATCTAAGCTTCAACCTAAATTAACTCCCAACCCTGCCACGACCAACTTCTATCCGAACATGATCTGGACACGGCTATGGGTCTGCGTAACTTCTATCCGAGAACACGCCTACAGACACGATCACTACTTGGATACGGCAACTCTGGTCACGCACACGTGCTACGGCAATGCATCACTGACTCGCACCATAGACGTACGCCAAAATATTCCACACCATAATCCAACCGATCCTGGCCACGCCACCCATACTCAGAAGAGACAACAAGATTCAATAATCAAGTAGAAGGATGATGTAAATACCTGGAAGAGAAATCAACCCGATCAAGAACTCTGTAGTCGACGAGTCATGTCCGATACAACTCGTCCTAGGATACGAACAATTCACGAATAGTTCCTGGTCCACATATTCAATAACAAATCGAATCCACTTTGAACCAGAATCGTTCAAGCTCAGAATGAAGAAATTAAAAGGGATCGACCATTGGATCAAAAAGGAGAAGAATTACTGTCGTTGAGTAATGCTCACCTGAACCAAAATTCTCTTCAACAGAAATTGGCAAACTTTGGTGCAAAGGAAATAATCAACACAAACTCCAAATCCCGATTAGTTTCCTCCCTGGATCCATCTATCACAACTCAGAAATGCAACCGACTAATCATAAGAAATAGAATTAACTCACCACTGGTGTCGCTCTTAGCAAGAACTCGAATCCACAGTCGACACGAAGGACTCTTGTAACAAACTATCGATTCTAGATCCGATCAATCAAGAGAAAAGGATTTAATTAGAAATTAACAAGATCGGCTTTACAACTTCAGATATGAAGACCTAATGTTGATCGAGTAGACTTACTGTGTGTCGAACCTCAAAATCGGAGAAGATGACGATCTCTCGGAGTGATGCACGTCGCTGACAAAGGAACACCACCAGAGTAGACCGTCCAAGCCGCCGTGAGGTTCATCCTGTCGAGAGTGTGGGCTCACTCCAGCTACTCAGGCGTCGGAGAAAAGAGTCTCCGCCAATGCTAGCGCCATCGAACCTCGCCAGCAAGTTAGCGTTTCGAGCGATTTGAGAAAAATGGAAATGGATCTCTCGATCAAATGGAGAATTTTCTAGAGAAGTGATTTCCCATTCTCTTCTCCAGCTGATAGTTGTAAACCACTAAGGTACTTTTGCCAAAAAGCCCCTCCGCCTAAAACACTTTCGTTGAAAACTCCTTCCCATTTTTTACTAATTGTAAGAGGTATCAGAAATCAGTTAGGAAGTTTGTTATTCTTGTTAGAGTGTTAGTTAAAGAATTAGGGACCACTCATTAATTAGTTATCACTAACTAAGGATTTACAATTTTACCACCAATTCAAATTTTCCTCCACAAGACATGAAAATTTTATTATTCAAAAATTTGTTTAACCAAAATTATTATTTAGAACAAGATTTTAAATTCCAAACATAGAAAAGTGGGGTTACAAATCTTCCTCCCTTAAGAATAATTTTGTCCTCGAAATTAGAGAGCAAAATTAATATTCAAACAAAAGCACAAGATTGTTCGAACACACAAGCCACTAGTTGTATTTAAAACTTTTTTAACAACAATACAATCAAACAAATAAACTGGGATAGCGCTGCCGCATCTCGTCATCGTGTTCCCATATGGACTCTCCCGGAGAGTGGTGCCTCCACATGACTCTGACAAGCGATATAGTCTAGTTCCGCAGCTGCTTCTCTCTTCGATCAAGGATCTCCACTGGCTGCTCCACGTAGGTCAAACTCGGACCCACCTCTAGCTCCGAGTAGTCAACAATATGACTAGGATCAGGAATGTAATGGCGAAGCTGGGTCACGTGAAAGACATCGTGTACTCCCTCCAGACTAGCAGGAAGTGCCAGTCGATATGCCACCTCGCGAATCTGTGCTGTCACGTCGAAGGGCCCGATGTATCTGGGGCTGAGCTTTCTTCCTCTACCAAACGGATAGTACCTCTGGTCAGCGAGATCTTCAGAAATACTCTATCCCCAACTGCAAACTCCAGTGGCCGTCTGCTGCTGTCTGTCCAGTGTTTCTGTCGATCCTGTGTAACTTTGAGACGCTCTCGTATCAGTCTGACCTTCTTGGCTGAATCTACCACCATCTCTGGCCCAAGCAAAGTCCTTTCGTCTACGTCGTCCAAAGATAAAGGTGTGCGATATCTCCGGCCATATAGTGCCTCGAACGGTGTCATCCCGATGCTAGCCTGACAACTTTTGTTATAGGCAAACTCCACAAGATACAAGTGATCCTCCCACGATCTGCCAAAGTCGAGTACACAAACCCACAGTATGTCCTCCAATGTCTGAATGGTCCTCTCAGACTGCCCATCTGCCTGTGGATGATAGGCCATACTGAACTTCAACTGTGTACCCAGGCTCAGCTGTAGACTCCTCCAGAAGTGTGATGTGAACCTACTGTCCCTATCTGAGACAATACTTACTGGCACTCTATAAATTTGCACGATCTGTCGCATGTAGAGGTCTACAAGCTTTTCGGTCGATAGCCCTACCTTGAACGGAATAAAGTAAACGGATTTTGTCAATCTGTCCATGATAACCCAAATAGCGTCCTTGCCACTGGGTGTACGTGGTAAACTAGAGATGAAGTCCATAGTTATGTGCTCCTACTTCCACTCCGAAATAGGTAAAGGCTGGAGTAATCCTGCTGGTCTCTGGCACTCCGTCTTGACCTGCTGGCATACAAGGCATCTCGTGACAAATCTGGCAACTTTCTGCTTCATCTCATACCACCAAATATACTCCCGTAGATCCTTATACATCTTGGTAGTCCCAGGATGAATGGAATACTGGGACTGGTGGGCCTCCTACATAATCTCCACCCGCAATCTACCCTTCGGCACATACAACTGGTTCCCGTGCCTCAGAGATCCATCCTCTGCAATGACGAAGTCCTCTAGCAATCCTGTCTCTGCCTGAGCCTTGAGACATCGGAGTCCCTCATCTAAGAACTGGGCCTCCTTGATCTTCTCTATCAATCCTGACTGTATCCGCATGTGCATCAGCTGTCCCCGAACTCCCTGAAGAATGATCTCGTTCCTCAGACTATTAAGATCCTTAAGAAGATGTCCGTCCATAGTAAGAAACATAGCAACAGGATATCGACTCAGAGCATCTGCTATCACATTTGCCTTCCCAGGATGGTATTGCAAATTAATGTCGAAATCCTTCACAAGCTCCAGCCATCTCCTCTGTCTCATGTTCAATTCCTTCTGAGTGAAAACATACTTCAGGCTTTTATGGTCTGTGAATATTTCCACTCTCTCTCTCCATATAGATAATGCTTACACAGTTTCAAGACAAAAATGACTGATGCAAGCTCCAAGTCGTGCGTAGGATAATTCTTTTCATGAGGCCTCAACTGTCTGGAAGCATAAGCAATAACCATCTTGTTCTACTATAGGACACATCCCAAACCTCTCCCTAATGCATCGCTATAAATAGCGAACCCTCCAGATCCTGACGGTAATGCTAATACTAGTGTTGTAGTGAGTCTCTCCTTCAGTTCTTTAAATGCTGACTGGCAGGCGTCGCTCCAGATGAACTCTTCGTCCTTCTGCGTAAGCTTGGTCATTGGCTCCGCTATCTTGGCAAAGTCTTTCACAAACTTCCTATAGTAACCTGCTAGTCCCAGAAACTACGAATCTCAGCTACTGCTTGGGAGATGCCCATGCTTTTACGGCCTCAATCTTCTTGGGATCCATAGCAATCCCATCTCCAATCACCATATGGCCTAAGAACTCCACTCTGTCCAGAAAGAATTCACACTTCGATAGCTTACCGTACAACTTCTTCTTCTGCAGAATCTCTAAGACAATCCGCAGATGCTCCACATGTTCTTCCTCAGTCTTCGAATAGATCAAGATGTCGTCGATGAAGATTATGACAAACTTGTCCAGATACTTGTGGAAGACCTTATTCATAAGGTTCATAAACACTGCTGGAGCGTTGGTGAGTCCGAATGGCATCACCAAGAATTCATACTGGCCGTAGCGGGTATTGAAGGATGTCTTCGAAATATCCTGCTCCCGAACCTTCTTTTGATGGTACCCCGACCGAAAATCAATCTTCGAGAAGACTTTCGCCCCACTCAGCTGATCAAACAACTCATCTATCCGCGGCAACGGGTACTTATTCTTGATAGTGATGTTATTAAGTACATGGTATTCGATGCACATTCTAACAGTCCCATCCTTCTTCAGTACGAAGAGTACTGGTGCTCCCTAGGGTGAAGCCCTGGACCGAATAAAATCCTTGCCTTCCAGCTCATCAATCTGGGCCTTCAACTATGCAGCTTCCTTCGGGTTGATCTTGTAGCAATGCTGATACTACGGTGCTGATCCGGGCACTAGGTCGATGGTGAACTCCATATCTCGATCTGGCGGCAATCCTGGCAAATCCTCGGGGAAGACGTTGAGAAACTCTTTAATCAGCGGATGCGATAAATCCTTGTCTTCTACAACTGCGCTGTAGTAGACTCCCACTGGCTTCTCTGTAATCCGTCTTCTGACCTCGAACGGTAGAACTCCAGGCGGGCTGATAGTAATCTTCCCCTCATGGTAATCTATTACAGCAAACTGCTCACTCAACCAGTCGATGCCCAGGACTATGTTAAATCTCGGCAATGGCATCACTAGGGGTCGAGCCCTAAGCTCCCTCTAAGCTATAGTGATAGGACAATCAACCATCTCACTAACTGGTACTATCCCACCTCCTATCATAATCTGACAGTTCCTCCTAGTGGGCACAGGTGTGAATCTGTGTCTATACAGAAACTCATATGATAGAAAGCTATGTGCGACTCTAGAATCAAATAATACTATGGAAGGAAATGAATACAAGAAGATAAAACATATGATCACGTCTGGAGCTGCCTCATCCTCTTCAACTGTAGCCAAAACGTAAGCACGTCCCTACTGTGGTCCTCCCCTCTGTTACTGTTGATGTTGTGCAAATCGCTGCTGCTGAGTGGGTAGAGCCGGTCCCCTCTGTGGTGCAGCTGGTGGTACTCTGGGTGGTGCAGGTGGGGGTCCTCCAGCTCCTCGGGGTCCTTCTGCCAGTCCTGCTATAATCTGTGGACAGTCCCTCATATGATGTGCATCTGAGCCACAGAATAAGCAAAGCCCAAGCCTCTTGCGGCATTCGTCAAAGTGGTGTCCAGGACGGTGACAGAAAGCACAAGTAACTGCCAACTGCTACTGTCTCTTGGGCTGGGCTGCTGGAGCTCTAGTAGGGTGAGGCTGCTGATGTGTTGTCTGCCGGGGTGGCCTCGCCTGAATCTGGGTCCTCTTCGCCGGTGTTTGATAGCTACTACTGTCGATGTCTATGTCTCTCTTCAGCTTTGGATCCATCTCCTTCTCGACTGCCAGGGCAACCTTGAGGATGTCGGTATAGGTTGTAGCCCTGCTGATCACTACCGCCTGTCACAGCTCCCTGGTGAGGCCCTTCTTGAACCTTCTAGCCCTCTCCTCCGGCGTGCTGATGAGGTTCTCCGTGAACCTGCTGAGTCGGATAAACTCTGATGTATACTCTGCAACTGTCATGCTCCCCTGCTGAATCGCCTCGAACTGGTTTCTAAGCTCGTCGCGCTCCACCTCTGGAAAGAACTTCTCTTGAAACAGTAGTTTGAAGTCCTTCCAGAGAACTTGGGGTACTACTAGCTGAGGCTCCTCTCTGTACCAGGCTCTAGCAATATCAAAAAGGCGCATGCTTCCATCCTCGACCTTCAGGTCGTCTGGAATCCTCGCCATCCTCAGCAATCTCTCGACGTTCTCCAGCCACTCGTCTGCACAGACTATCCCCTCGGTGCCCCAAAAGTCCATCGGGCAGAGGTTCTGGTAATCTCAGGCGGTCTCTGACCTCGGTCCTGCTGGTGCTGGAGGTGCTGCTGGTGCTGGCGGAGTCGGCTCCCAGACTCTGAGTGCGTCTACGATTGTAGCTCGGAACTGTGTCGCATGATGGTTCTGGGCCTCCATAAACTGCTGAAACATAGCCATCACCTGGGCGCCGTCAAACATCATCATTGGAGGCAGCGGAGGAAACATTGGAGGAGGTGGTGGAAGCTGCTCCACTAGTGCGTCGACCGTGGTCTGATCCGAAGCTCCTGTAGCTCCGGGCTGATATGCGGTCTTTCTGGTGGTAACCATCCTGTTATAGAAAAAAACTTTATTGATTGCTAAGACCTAAACCTACAAGTAATAAGTTTTTATAGAATATCAATGTACCAGATATTCCTATGTTTTCTCGATTTTTCCTATGTTGTGATCAAGTTTCCCTAGTTTATCAAGTCCCCCAATAGTACTCTAGAGCCTAAGTACTATTAGGATAGACCTGCATGGGCCACCACTAAAAATATGTCACAACCTGCTCCCGAATATTCGGATACGAGTCGGACATGCCTATCCTACGTTGGAAGACTCAACGTAGTAAGCTGTACCAAACTAGGAAAACTACAAGACAATATGAATAAGTACAAAGCACAACATCTATAAACGACTCCAGAAAGTCAAAGTACATGTTCAGAATTATTACATTTATCCAGCAATATAAAGTAAAGGTCTGATGTCTCTAGTACAAATGAAAGTAAAGCACAAAATAGGGTAAAGGCAGCTAAGCCTCCTCGGCCTCTAGGTCCAGCGCAACTCCAGCTGGCTCTGCAACCTCTCCAGGCTCCCGCCTGTAATAAGTGTCGCACAGTACCTCCATCTCACCGACAACAAATCCAATCAGGAGCAGAGCAAAGTACAATTCTAGGTAATGGACAAAAACATCATGATATGAAAAAAGATACAAGAGAACATGTAAAGTACAGGAAGAACATGAATGTACATGAATGTAAAGTACATGAAGTACAGGAAATAAAGTACAAGAATGTAAACCATGAACCTGAAGTACAAGACATGACAAGTGCACAATATTTGAAATACAACTAGCATATGTGACCGGCTGGGGTAAGTACATGAAGCACATGAACCGGGTATGGCTTAGGGCCCGCGTGCACGATACGAGGCCTAAGCTATCCACATGATTTTTTGATCTCTAGGTTTGGTCACATTGCTAGTGTATTTTCCCTCCCCGACCACAAGTAAAGACAAGAAGTACAAGAGTACAAGATAAGGTGTCACATCGTGTCACAAGGAAAGTACAAGAATAATGTAAATGAACATGAACCATAGAATGTACTTGCCTTGCTCCGGGTGATCAAGGGTAGGAAATAGAGCAGGATGTCCTCATGTTAATTGGTACAAGTTGGTTAAGTTCTAAACAATATCAACTAGTTATCTTATCTCTGACCACCACTACTTATAGTATACTTTATATTAAGATATTAGTTATACACTTTACCAATTATGTGGATAACAAGATATACTACTCATATATAGCACTTCCCAATCTTGAATAGAAAATTTCTAACCAGATTGTTATGGACATACCATACACCAAAATAATATAGGTAGCATTATTCAAGTAATCAAATTTGTATAAAAGAATAGTGCTTCAAAGTTTCCTAAGAAATCTAGAATATTAACTCCATAATTAAATGTCTCTTAACCCATCATTCCAGCTATGTAATTAATTCTATAAAGTCATTAAAATACTAGTACCATCATATAGGTGGCATATTTAATAATGAATTAGAGGCATATTCTGAGAAATACTAACAATTGTACTAAGAAAGCGTATGGGCCTGTTGGTAACATATAATTATCCTTAACCTCAAACTCAGTCTAGTTAAATTGTCACTTAGTCAGATAGCATGAAATTTAGTTTTTAAAAAAATAATTTACTAAATCTAATGGACTGGCCCAAAGTACCCACCGATGATGACAAGTGAAGACTAAGATTTACAAATACTACTTATTCAAATGGACTAGACTTGTCAAGTCTAATCCCCAAATCCCATTGCCAACTTAGTAAGTTACACACTGATCTTCACACCAGCTAACTCAAAAGAAACTGAACCCAGAATAAGAAGTTTGGTTCACTCAAAAATATGCAACCGAGTTCTAGCATCAACCAACTTAACTTCCTTCCTAAGCATACAATTTGAAATTGAACAAATAATAAAAGAATAATTAACACAACTTATTAAATCTCAATCTAAGCTTCAACCTAAATTAATTCCCAACCCTGCCACGGCCGACTTCTATCCGAACATGATCTGGACACGGCTATGGGTCTGCGTAACACAAGATGACACACACGGATACATGCCACTAATACGAACACACCAAGAACACGCCTACAGACACGATCACTTCTTAGATATGGCAACTCTGGTCATGCACACGAGAATACTGCTACGGCAATGCATCACTGACTCGCACCATAGACGCACGCCAAAACATTCCACACCATAATCCAACCGATCCTGGCCACGCCACCCATACTCAGAAGAGACAACAAGATTCAATAATCAAGTAGAAGGATGATGTAAATACCTGGAAGAGAAATCAACCAGATCAAGAACTCTGCAGTCAACGAGTCGTCTCCGATACAACTCGTCCTAGGACACGAACAATTCATGAACAGTTCCTGGTCCACATATTCAACAACATATCGAATCAATTTAGAACCAGAATCGTTCAAGCTCAGAATGAAGAAATTAAAAGGGATCGAATACTGGATCGAAAATGAGAAGAATTACTGTCGGTTGAGTAATGCTCACCTGAACCAAAATTCTCTTCAACAGAAATTGGCAAACCTTAGTGCAAAGGAAATAATCAACCCAAACTCCAAATCTCGATTGGTTTCCTCCCTAGATCCATCGATCACAACTCAGAAATGCCCGAGTAATCACAAGAAATCGAATTAACTCACCACTGGTGTCGTTCTTAGCAAGAACTTGAATCCACAGTCGACACGAAGGACTCTGGTAACAAACTATCGATTCTGGATCCGATCAATCAAGAGAAAAGGATTTAATTAGAAATTAACAAGATCGGCTTTACAACTTTAGATCTGAAGACCTAACGTTGATCGAGTAGACTTACTGTGTGTCGAACCTCAAAATCGGAGAAGACGACGATCTCTCGGAGTGATGCGCATCGCTGACAGAGGAACACTACCAGAGTAGACCATCTTAAGCCGCCATTAACTTTGTTCTGTCGAGAGTGTGGGCTCGCTCCAGCTACTCAGGCGCCGGAGAAAAGAGTCTCCGCCAATGCCAGCGCCATCGAACCTCGCCGACAAGTTAGGGTTTCGAACGATTTGAGAAAAATGAAAATGGAGCTCTCGATCGAATTGAGAATTTTCCAGAGAAGTGACTTCCCACTCTTCTCTCTCTCCAGCTGATAGTTATAAACCACTAAGGTACTTTTGCCAAAAAGCCCCTCCGTCTAAAACACTTTTGTTGAAACCTCCTCCCCATTTTCACTAATTGCAGGAGGTATCAGAAATCAGTTCGGAAGTTTGTTATTCTTGTTAGAGTGTTAGTTAAAGAATTGGGGACCACTCATTTATTAGTTATCACTAACTAAGGATTTACAATTTTGCCACCAATTCAAATTTTCCTCTGTCACCCTCACTTTTCCAAGATAGGGGTAAAATAGTAATTTTTCATTTTAGAATATTTTTGGAAATTTTATTTCATGAATATTAATATTTAATGATTATAGGAGTCGGGTTCGAATTTCATCGCATTCCGACTTAATTCGGGACTCTGGGAAATTTCGACTTGAGTTGTGATTAGCACATTAATTAGTCATGGCCCACCAAACATAACAATTAGGCCTAGGAGTCTGGACCAGTCCCCTGTGAGTATTTAGGCTTAATTATGATTTTTATTTAGTTTTAACTAACCCCCAAACAAATTTAGGAAGATAACTTAGCATGTAAGCAAGGGAGGGGCAAACTTGCAAATTGCAAGTGCCCCAACCTCTCCTACATAGGGCCGGCCACCCTTTCCCCCATTCCTTCTTCTTCCCACTTCAAAATCTCACCATCTTCTTCTTCTCCAAGTTTCTTCCCAAGTAAGAATAGGAAATCCTTAGTTTTGATCTCAAAATAAATCTCTTCTTCCCATTTTTCTTCTATCCAACTCTTCCTCTACCACAAGTGAAGCTTCTCTAAGCTTTTGGGAGCAAGAAGTGCAAGGGTGTGTCCTAAACAATTCATTGTGTCGGAGTCGTGTCGGAGGATTTTTGCTTTGGATCCATCTCCAGATAGGTACAACCTATCCTCTAATCTATTCTTTTCATTATGTAAACTAGATTGGACCCCGTAGGATTGATCCCCGTGTTTGTGTCCCTCTTCGTGTCAAGTTTGAGTCCGTTTGGAGTGTCCTAGGAGAAGTTTGGGTTTGTGATTGTGTCCTTGAGTTTCCCCCAAATTTGGACACTTCTAGAATAATTAGGTTTGCATCTAAGTGGGTTAGGCACCTTAAACTTCATTTGTATTAGTGTTATGTGGAGTGTAATATTCATATTTAGTGTGTGTGTGAGTGCGTTCATATATATATATATATATATATCTGTGTGTGTGTGTGTGTGTGTGTGTGTGTGTGTGTGTGTGTGTGTGTGTGTGTGTGTGTGTGTGTGTGTGTGTGTTCATATATATATATGTATGTGTGAAAGTGTCTATATATATATATATATATATATATATATATATATATATTAAAATATATATATATATATATATATATGTGTGTGTGTGTGTGTGTGTGTGTGTGTGTGTGTGTGTGTGTGTGTGTGTGTGTGTGTGAGAGAGAGAGAGAGAGAGTGTCTATGTATATATATGTGTGTGTCTATATATATACTTGTGTGTGTATTTATATATAGAGAGAGGGGAAGAATGAGAGATTTGTATGTGAGAGTTTATATATATATTAGAGAGAATAGAGGAGTTTTAGAGAGAAGAATAGAGGAGTTTATAGAAGGATTTATAGAGGGAGAAAGAGAGGGAAGAAGAGGGGAAGTAGGAGAGCACCAACAGCAGCTAGGGGGGGCCAAGGGGCTGCTGCCCCCCCCCCCCCCCCCCTAAATCACAGCAGCAGCAGCTGCATTAGAAGGCAGCAGCCTTAGCAGCAGCAGTAGCACCCCGCTTTAGCCCCTAAAACCCCCACCTATATATATACATATATATATACCCCTATATAGCTATATATACGCCTATATACGCCTATATAGCTATATATACGCCTATATATACCCTCTAACTAACCCCTAAAACTAGTCCTAAGTGAGTGTGGGAAATGAGTGTTTGAGAGTGAGATTGAGTGGTTGAGTTAGAATTTGGTGAGAGGGTGATTTTGAGTTAGGAGCGTCGGAACGCGTCTAAACTTGGAGGGGACTTAATTAGTATGAAATAGAGTTTGCAGGTAGGCTCTTAGGTTGAAGTCGGGGCTTCGTGTGAGATTAGGAAGATGGTATCGCACGATACCATTGAGTATCTTGAGATACTCGAGATAACGGGTAAATGACCAATATGGACCGTAAGATGGACTGGATGTCCACTCTACCTAGAGAACTTGGTAGGTAATGGTTGTATAGGTTAGTACCCTACTACCCTAGGAAGCCGGGAGTGGAATTCCTAAGGGAAGGCCACCTGGCGTCAATGTTAGAGTGGTTTAAGGGTATGTGTATTAGAGGGTAATCGGGTAATTTCAAGATACGGGGTTCGGATATTCGGATTGACTTGAAACTTAGGTGACTTGTTAGGTACACCCTACAAACGTCATTTTTGAACCAATTTTGGCTCGGTTGACCCAGAGTTGAATTTTTACCCAAAAGTCAACGATGAGTCAACACTTTGTCTAAATTTGACCAAATCCAAACTAGAGTTGACCAGTTGACCAAAAGTCAACTGTTGGTCAACATTTGACCAGTTTGACCTAGGATTGACCTAGAGTTGACCAGAGTTGACCAGTTGACTAAAAGTCAACTGTAGGCCAACTCTTGACCCCATTTGACTTACTTCGACTTGTTTTGACTTACGATGATTGGTATGACCTACGGTTGACTTAGTCTGACTTAGATTGACTTGATATAATTTCATTTGACCTAGATTGACTTGACAGGACTTAGTGTGACTCCGTGAGACCTAGTTTGACCTATATTTCATATCATTCATAAATAAATCATTCTTAACTTTGTTAAACCTAAATTAACATGCAATATCTCATCTTTAGGTTTCTGATTACCACTCTGAGCATTGATATACCCTACAGCTCAGGACAGCAGGCGAGTACGTTTACTGATAGTTTTTATTGTCTTGATATCTGCTATATCTGATTCAGTCGTAGTGTCTTACTTGATTCTCAGTCACGATAGTTCACGGACTAATATTGTCGGATTCCTGTCATGAGATGTCATTCCTAGATTTTTTGGGATACTGGTACTTGCTTGGCCTTGATTCTTGTACTTATATTGACGATAATTCCTGAAAAGGACTTGCTCCCCTTTTAGGGAATCCTGCGTCATGACGTGCCATGTCTGGATCCGTGTACTATTCGGGGAATGTGGAATTTTATAGATAGTGTGATCAATGCCCACCTGGTGTTACTACTTGTATCATAGCTATACCCTCACCTCACGATGGGTGTAGCCTGATCTTGACCCATACCGATCACATTATGCTATAATATTCGAGGTACATTTTATATTTACTTATCTTATCATATATCATGTTCTGTTCTACATTCAGTACCTTCTTACCATGCTATGATATTCAGATTACTCACATGTTCTATATGCCTTTATATTATACCTTGATTGGAGACTAAGTTATGCTCGGGAGAAGAGTTACAACCCCGGTCCTTGTTTGGTTTAAGGGTTGTAACTCAGCTTCCGAACGGTTTCCAAGTCTTCATATATCTTTGTCTTGTAGTTTATTATACTGTCTCTTATAGAATTTGTCAATTCATATGAAACTGCTGTTAGTGCTTGTACTTGCTCATTTTCCTGACAGAATACCGTTGATATATTACAGATGATTCTGAGTCGGACTGCTCGACCTATTATGGGCTCGAGCTAGATGGAGTAGTCCAGGACCGTGGCCTTATAGTAGAGCCACTAGACTTTATTCTTCCAGAGTAGTGTAGATTAGTTGGGTTGCCTGGACTGCGATCCAGCTAGCATTATCAGATTGTAGCTTCTATGTTATATTTTGAGACCCTGTGATGTTGTATATATCTGGGCTTGTGTTGGACACTGGACTCATGTTCTATTTCATCTATCATATGTTCCTTCTGTGCTATCTACCTTAGTTTTATTCTGTGATTAAGACTGTATTGCTATGTCACCTCCACTCGGAGAGTATATACTGTACAGGTACCTTTATATTGTTAGTCGTAGTATTTACAGACGTTATATACAGCGTTCTACCGCCGATACTACGGCGTAGGCTGGACGTACCCACGTGCTCGTGCTCCTTATAAGGGTGCGGGTCGTAACACATTTTTGTGGTGGCCCACGCAGGTCCAGTATCGCAATTAGTGCAATCTCGTAATGGTGCTCGACTTAGAGTACTAATTACGAGCCTGTACTTAGGACGTAGGACCTAGGATATGATAGGAGTTTCTCAATCACACCTAGGAAAATTTTCGATCTTTTGATTATCATGATTACTCCCCTTGTATTAAATTAACTGTCCTTCTTTGATAATATCTTCTCATGTGCCATATTGATCTCCTTGTTTCAATTTGTCTCCAGGATGACGAAGATGCACCCGCAGGCCACTGGACCGAGTAGCTTGCCCGAGAGATCTGACCAGGCTGAGGAGGAGGTTCACGAGACTGCCCCCAGTGATTCCACTATCGCGGAGGCCCTAGCAGTTGCACAGGGAGGTCTACCACCTCCACCCAAGAGGATTTTGGTCGCCGTTCCAGAGATACTGTCGCCACCACCTCCAATACCGACGGATACACACCATATGTTCCTTCTCCTTTAGCAGATGAGGGAGATACAGCGAGCTCAGGCAGAGGCATCGTAGCGCCAGACGGAGGTGTCACACCGTCAGATTGAGATACTGAGGCAGAGCATGGAGAACTCGTATCAGCTTGTACTGGCAGCCGTGGAGAGAGTAGCACCGGGTACGGTACAGGGCCCTACTGGCCAGCAGCCGTACTAGCAGCAGTCCAGACCGGGGACAGTATTAGACTTTAGGAAGATGAGCTCTAGGGACTTTACGGGCACGGAGGGTATCTTTTATGCAAACGATTGGCTAGAGGATGTGCAGCAGAGCATGGAGCTGGCAGAGCTTCCTAGAGGACTATAGGTTTCGGTCGCAGCCAGCCGATTCTTCGACATCGTGCTGACATGGTACCGCACGGATCCTCATGCGTCGGTGACAGGGCTGACATGGGAGAACTTTCGGAGGCTCTTCAAGGAGAAGTTCTTCCCGGATGTGGCTCTTACAGTATTGGAGGGCCAGTTTGTGAGTCTAGTGCAGGAGAACTCATCGGTGGACGAGTATGCAGCAGAGTTCTTCCGCCTTAGCAGGTTCGCTCCTGATATGATCTAGGATGAGGGGCAGAAGGCTCGTAAGTTCCGTAGGGGACTTATTCATGCAGTGCGCACCCGTACCTCGGGTCGCCGTAATGCGACGTTCGATCAGATATTGATGGACGTGCAGATTGCAGAGGAGGACTTCGGCCTCAAGCCGAAGAGGAGCGGTGATACCATGGAGGCGAGTTCTAGTGCGGGACCGGCCAAGCACCCCCATATTCAGCATCAGCAGAGGTCATTTCAGCAGCAGCATCAGGCACCAGCACGTGCCCCACAGCATCAGGGTCAGGGCCAGAGGCAGACCCAGCAGTGTGCTTTTTACAGGAAGACGGGGCACAGCAGAGACGTATGCAGGAGGAGGTTAGGCGCTTGCCTATTCTGCGAAGGGACCGACCACCAGCTGAAGGGCTTTCCTGTTCGAGCAGCCAAGGGAGGCCAGGACAGGGCACTGACGGGACCGGCAGTTCAGCCGAGGGGTCAGCCACTCCAGACACAGTAGCAGAAGTTCGTCCAGTATCAGAGGGTACCCCAGGACAGAGCCTTTGCACTAGCAGTGGAGGAGGTAGAGCCAGTGGAAGATGTTGTAGCAGGTCATGTTCTCCTTGATTCTTTTCCTGCTTTCGCCTTGTTTGATTCTGGTGCCACTCATAGTTTTGTGTCTGTTTCCTTTGCTCTGAGACACAATATTATTGTTGAATATATAGGTAGGACTTGCAAGATTATGACCGGGGGAGGCATTATCCTGGTTAATAATATTTGCAAGAGGTGAAAAGTCACCCTGAGAGGCCGGGACTTGAGTGTGTGTCTGCTCGTAATGCCCCTGCTGAGGTACGATATGGTACTCGGTATGGATTGGTTGAGCATGCACCATGCTAGTATTAATTGTAGAGGAGGCAGAGTTCTTTTTAGGCCGCCGGGAGAGCCAGAGATCGAGTTTGCTCGAGGAGCAGCGGAGCCGGAGGCTGTATTCTGTGGAGCTTTGTTGGCGGGACAAGATTTGCCATATTCGTTGAAAGCTGAGTTCTCGGATGTCTTTCCCGAGGAGTTACCGGGGATGTCGCCAGACAGGGACATTGAGTTCTTTATAGACTTGGTGCCGGGCGCCGAGCCCATTTCACAGCATGTCTATAGGGTCAATAACAGCGAGTTGATAGAGCTGAAGAAGCAAGTCGACGAACTGCAGGACAAGGGGTTTATTAGATCCAGTTCTTCGTCCTGGGGAGCGCCAGTCCTGTTTGTGCCGAAGAAGGACGGTATGTCCCGCATGTGCATTGATTAACGGGCGCTCAACAACCTCACTATCAAGAATATATACCCTTTGCCGAGGATCGATGACTTGTTCGATCAGCTGAGTGGGGCGAAGGTATTTTCGAAGATAGACTTGAGGTCCGGGTATCACCAGCTGAAGGTGAGGCGGGATGACATTCCTAAGACGGCATTTCAGACTCGGTACGGCCAGTACGAGTTTACAGTGATGCCATTTGGATTGACCAATGCTCCCGCGGTGTTTATGAACTTGATGAACAAGGTATTCCATCAGTACCTTGACAAGTTCGTGGTGGTCTTCATAGACGATATCTTGATCTATTCAAAGATGCAGGAGGAGCATGAGGAGCACTTGAGAGTTGTGTTAGAGACTCTGAGGAGGGAGCAACTCTACGGAAAGCTTTTGAAGTGTGAGTTCTTCTTGGACCAGGTCGAGTTCTTAGGTCATGTTGTGACCGAGCACGGGATCTCAGTGGACCAGAGGAAGATTTTAGCAGTTGAGTCTTGGTCTACGCCCAATTCAGTTGTCGAGGTTCAGAGCTTTCTGGGTTTGGCTGGCTATTACCGGAAGTTCGTTCAGGACTTCTCGCAGATTATAGAGCCGATGACTAGACTTACCAGGAAGGACGTGGAGTTCGTCTGGACTGTTGAGTGTCAGGCTGTATTCGATGAGCTGAAGAGGAGGTTGACTTCAGCTCCGATCTTGACTTTGCCATCTGGGTCAGGTGGGTTCTCGATCTACAGCGATGCTTCAGGGAAGGGCTTGGGTTGTGTTCTTTGGCAGCACGGGAAGGTGATTGCCTATGCATCCAGGCAGTTACGTCCTCATAAGAAGAACTATCCTACTCATGATCTGGATTTAGCCGCGGTTATTTTTGCTTTGAAGTTATGGAAGCATTACCTATACGGAGAGCGAGTTGAGATCTTCACAGATCACAAGAGCTTGAAGTACGTGTTCACTCAGAAGAAGCTGAACATGCGACAGAGGCGATGGTTAGAGCTGATGAAGGACTTCGATATATCACTGTAGTACCATCCGGGGAAGGCCAACATAGTTGCAGATGCCTTGAGCAGGTATCCAGTAGCTATGTTCTTGATGACAGATCGTCATCTTTTGGCCGACCTGGATAGTTTGGGTATCGAGGTCATCATTTCGGGCATGGAGATCCAGATGTGGGGTTTGCAGATTCAGTCTGAGCTGATGGATAGAGTCAGGTCAGCACAGTATGATGATGTTGCCCTGAGGAGCATCAGGAAGCAGGTGCGGACGGGGTTGCTCGATGATTTCTCTTTGGCCGAAGATGGGTCGTTGCGGCACGGTACTAGGCTGTGCGTTCCGCGTGGAGAGCTTCGGGAGGAGGTTCTTCAGGAGGCACATCGCTCTCAGTATTCTATGTATCCTAGAGCTAACAAGATGTATAGGGACCTGAGAGAGCACGTATGGTGGTATGGCATGAAGCGCAAGGTAGCTCAGTTTATATCTCGTTGCCTTGTGTGTCAGCAGGTGAAGGCCGAGAGACAGAGACCAGGTGGATTTCTACAGCCGCTACCCATTCCCGAGTGGAAGTGGAAGCACATCACCATGGACTTTGTGTCTGGACTTCCACGATCGCCAAGAGAAAAAGACGTAGTTTGGGTCGTCATTGATAGATTGACCAAATCGGCCCATTTTTTACCTTTCAAATTGGGTTTGTCTACGGAGAGGCTGGCAGAGCTGTATGTTCGTCAGATCGTGAGATTGCATGGGGTTTCGGTGAGCATAGTTTCAGACCGGGATAGCCGATTCACTTCCTACTTCTGGAGGAGTTTGCAGGCTAGCTTGGTCACCTCGCTCAAGTTTAGTACCGTTTATCATCCTCAGACAGACGGGCAATCGGAGAGGACTATCCAGACCTTAGAGGATATGCTTTGCACATGTGTGCTTGATCTCGGGGGTTCTTGGGAGGACCATCTTCACCTGGTAGAGTTTGCTTGCAACAACAGCTACCAGGCTAGTATAGAGATGTCGCCATTTGAGGCTCTATATGGACGGAGATGCCGTACTCCTTTATCTTGGGACGATGTCGGCGAGAGGGCGCTTCTTGGGCCGGAGATGGTTGTGGATGCGGCCGAGAAGGTCAGGTTGATTAGAGACAGACTTCGGATGGCTCAGGATAGGCAGCGACATTGGGCCGATAGTCACCGGAGACCGTTAGTGTTCGAGGTTAGTTTTAGTTTCTTGTCGTGTTTGTTTGTGATTGTTTGATTAGTTTTGTGCTGAGTTTTGTCTTATGTCTAGGTTGGTGACATGGTATTTTTGAGGATATCCCCGACACGTGGCACGATTCGCT
>JANAVB010012600.1:5533552-5621055 GCA_029216955.1 Iris pallida
CCTAAGTTTGACCTAGATTTCATATCATTCATAAATAAATCATTCTTAACTTTGTTAAACCTAAATTAACATGCAATATCTCATCTTTAGGTTTCTGATTACCACTCTGAGCATTGATATACCCTACAGCTCAGGACAGCAGGCGAGTACATTCATTGATAGTTTTCATTGTCTTGATATCTGCTATATCTGATTCAGTCGTAGTGTCTTACTTGATTCTCAGTCATGATAGTTCACGGACTAGTATTGTCAGATTCCTGTCATGAGATGTCATTCCTGGATTTCTTGGGATACTGGTACTTGCTTGGCCTTGATTCTTGTACTTGTATTGATGCTGATTCCTGAAAAGGACTTGCTCCCCTCTTAGGGAATTCCGCGTCATGACGTGCCATGTTTGGATCCGTGTACTATTCGGGGAATGGAGAATTTTATAGATAGTGTGATCAATGCCCACCTTGTGTTACTACTTGTATCATAGCTATACCCTCACCTCACGATGGGTATAGCCTGACCTGTGCTACTACTTGCTCCATAGCTTGCCATCCCGGCCGGGCCGAGTCCACGTATTTGTAGCCGGTCGGCTGGAAGCCTGATCTTGACCCATACCGATCACATTATGCTATAATATTCGAGGCACATTTTATATTTACTTATCTTATCATATATCCTGTTCTGTTCTACATTCAGTACCTTCTCATCTTGCTATGATATTCATATTACTCACATATTCTACATGCCTTTATATTGTACCTTGATTGGAGACTAAGTTCTGCTCGGGAGAAGAGTTACAACCCCAGTCCTTGTTTGGTTTAAGGGTTGTAACTCAGCTTCCGAACGGTTCCCAAGTCTTCATATATCTTTGTCTTGTAGTTCATTATACTGTCTCTTATAGAATTTGTCAATTCATATGAAACTGCTGTTAGTGCTTGTACTTGCTCATTTTCTTGACAGGATACCGTTGATATATTACAGATGATTCTGAGTCGGACTGCTCGACCTATTATGGGCTCGAGCTAGATGGAGTAGTCCAGGACCGTGGCCTTATAGTAGAGCCACTAAACTTTATTCTCCCAGAGTAGTGTAGATTAGTTGGGTTGCCTGGACTGCAATCCAGCAAGCATTATCAGACTGTAGCTTCTATGTTATATTTTGAGACCCTGTGATGTTGTATATATCTGGGCTTGTGTTGGATACTGGACTCATGTTCTATTTCATCTATCATATGTTCCTTCTGTGCTATCTACCTTAGTTTTATTCTGTGATTGAGACTGTATTGCTATGTCACCTCCACTCGGAGAGTATATACTGTACATGTACCTTTATATTGTTAGTCGTAGTATTTACAGACGTTATATACAACGTTCTACCGCCGATACTGCGGCGTAGGCTGGACGTACCCACGTGCTCGTGCCCCTCATAAAGGTGCGGGTCGTGACACCCTCCACAAGACATGAAAATTTTATTATTCAAAAATTTGTTTAACCAAAATTATTATTTAGAACAAGATTTTAAATTCCAAACATAGAAAAGTGGGGTTACAAGAAGATAGTAGCACTTTAAGTGTAGTAGTCAATTATTTAAGGAAGATATGTAAATAAATCATTCTCTTACCAATAAATAATAATGAATCAACAAATCACAAATCCTAAAGGTATACATAACCGATCTTTTGTTCAAAAATGTGTTTAAATAATATTCACCTAGTTGAACTGATATGTAACATCTTTTCTATATCCTGACCTAGACTCACATGAATGGATATGATTTTTTCGTATTAAGCTTTTTCCCCTTCATTTTAAAGTATATTACAACCTAAAGGACATATATGGACTACAAAACATACATAATTCAATTTACAAAAGAGTTTTGTTAGTAGATTTTTTGTAGCTGATCACATAGTTAATTTATTCACTTAACATAATTGGGTCCAAAGCTTACAAGGAATCATGCACCCTCCTTATTGTGAAAGCATAAGGTAAGAGGTTATAAGTATCACTGTTACACAAACACCAAGTTGGATTTCTGATTCAAAGATGTGGGACTTAAAATTACATGTTTATTATTTTCTGGATGTAGAGCAAAAAATTTATGGTTTCTTTATAAAGTTTATGGATGATAAGGAAGATAATCTTGTGCACAATTTTAATAATAGGTGCATCTAAAAGATATACAAGCTACTACAAAAATAATAAAAAATAGCGACAGACATATTGGTCGCTATATTGGTTTTTTTCATCGCTAATTGTATATAGTGACGGAATATTGACGAAAAAGGGTTGTCACTACATCAGTTGTCATTGCCTAATTTTTGTTGCTAGTATGCCGCTATAGCAACGGATTAGTGGCGTACGTAGCGACATAAATATAGCAACCGATTAGTGACTGAAAAGGTCTGTCACAAGCACAGTGACAAACTAGCGACTGAATGTCAATTTTTTGTGAGTTTCATTTTTGTGTATCAGATAGTAGGTTACCGATGAAAATTGTCCAAGTATAGTGACTAATGTAGCGACAAATTATTGACTTTTTGGACACTTTTTTGCCTAATTTTTTGTATCAGCCAGAAGGTTAGAGATGGAAATATTCTAGTATTCCGTCACTAATTCGTCGCTAACCTATAAATTTACAGTATTCTATCGTTAGACCATTGTTAGTACGTTGTTATATGTCGCTGTTTCGTCCCTAAATTTAACATTATTTATAGATTCAATAATTCTTGATATGCTCATACTTGAAATAATATATATATGCCAATAGAGATCACAGATATAGCAATGAGCATAAACACAAATGAGCACAAAGATACAATGAGTTTACACACACAAATGAGCACAAACATAAATATATACAATGATATTATTGGTGTTTTTGCCTTTGGACTAGTAAAGATAGTCCTATATTGGCTACCCCACCAAGTGGGTATCTCAATATAATATTTTTCTTGTGTTGAGGTATGCACATAGGGTGTGATTGGACACATGTGGGTGCCTTGTAGGGTTGTTTTCCTAGGAGAAAAATGGATTTACTCCTCAAAGAAAGCATTTATGATTTTTGTCACTTTTATGAGAAAATTTCTTAGGAGCTAAGCTCCAAAGGGGATTAGCTACTCGAACTCGGGCTCAAGGGCGTAAAGTGGCAATTTGTTGGCGCACTTTGCATTTAGAACGTCAATATGATGCTTGTACGCATTTGTTGTGCTCGTTTCTTATGCGAGTTGCACGAGCGGGCGTATGCACGGGTGCATGCGTGGGTGCATGCACGGGTATATGCGCAGGCTATGTACGACTGTGTGTGCTCTACGCAAGCCATGTGCGGCTTTACGTGTATGTGCGTTTACATGTGTGCGTGCATGCGCCACTGCACAGCTGCGCACATACAAGCATGGGCTGCTGCACTGTTGGCTTATGCACATAGGAGCAGTTGTCGCTATGCTGCTGGGCCCATATGTACAGATAGCGTGGTTGGCGCATTTTTTTTGATTGCTGGATTTGAACGGTTATGGAAAAATTAGGTCGTTAATTCAAAATATATTTTTTGTGGGATTTGAATGTAATTCGTTCCTATCTTTCCATAATCTATTGGTGGCCAGAATTAGGGTTAGGAATTCCACCCATCACTATAAATTATCTATTCGTGCCGCCTTTGAGAACGTAATTCAAAATTGAGAGATGAAAAGAGTTTTGCTACTACCATCATTAGAGTTCATGCGATTCCAGAATAGAGGTGACAATGAGCGTTTCCGAAGTTCTACAAGAACTTGTTGGTTCCTGGAAGCAGATCATATGGGGCGAATCTAGCTTTGGCCAATAGTGAGCTTCATCACCCCAGCAAGAGTTGTTTCATATTCTTCTACTAATTTTCTGCAAAGTTGTAATATGTTCTGTCTGTTTGCAATTGCGATTGCAAGGAAGAACGAGAAGTTTGTTCTGTTGGTTTGCAATATTCATAAGTTGTATTTGAGAGATAGTGAAGATAGTTCATCCAGGAATCGAAAATAATCAGAGAGGAACTTTTGTGTGAACCTCTGATCTTGACTACAACTTTAGAATTCAACAAATGGTATTACGAAAGGATTAGGTGAACTTTGTTCCTGGCCTTTGTTTATCTTTCTTTGATTAAGCCTCAAGATAAACAGATATCAGAGTTTACACAAGTCATGTACTCCACAAACTCTAATTTTTATAATAATGTTCAAAATAAAGAAATATCCAAATACAACACATCCAAAAAATACAAAAACTATCAACTTGATGGTCTGGGTGGTGGTGGAGGCAGTTGTCGGCTTGTCATGTACTACATCATTACCATACTAATAATCTGCTATAGATATTCAGGAATAATTGTAGCCGGAGCAACAGTAGAAGTCGGAGGAGGTGTTGTAGTCGAAGCTTGAGCTGGAAGAGGAGCTTGAGTGGGAGTAGGAGCCGAAGCAGGAGCAAGACCTGGAGGGAGCTGGAGTGGAAGCAGGAGCCAGATTACGAGACTCTAAAATCTGTGTTATTTAGCTCTGTAGAATGTACATAATTTGTGTAACCTGCTCCATAGAGAGGAACACATGGCTATATTAATGCAGGTGGAGCTAGAGGAGGAGCTCTAGAGTAAACAGACTATAAGTCCCATGTACTAGATATTCGAAGTTTCATAATTTTTTAATCAAAGTGGAAGTAGTTCTTTAATTGAATAAATAAATAATTTTCTTACAATAAAAAAGGGTTAATAAATTAATCAATGGGAATATAAATCATAATGATAAATTATTTTTATATTGAATAGTATTTAACTAATAAAAAATAAATAAATCATATATATTTATTTGAATAAAAATGATGATAGTAATAAAAAAGATAAATTAGATTATATTTAAATATATTTAAACTATCATTTAAAGATGTTAAATCTATAAATATGAAACATAATTCTCTTTAATCTAAATCCTTAAAGATATTTATTTGCAAATATAGGATTTATAAAAATATTCATATCTATTATTCTATATAGATAATATCCTATTCAAATTATATAAAATAAATTTATGATATTATTGAATATTTAAATATTTTCTTATTTGGACTAAATTATAAAAAACATTAAAGTCAATCCTAATCATATCCAAATTAAATAATATAATATGTAATATATATAACTACTTAATTTATGAAATCTCTTATCTTTCCCTTCCTATAAATCTAACCAAACCTCTATTTTTTCCTAACACGGCCCAAAAATTTGTCACAAGATCTGTCACGCCCCGAGTCGACAAACCGTTCGTCCTCAGTGTTATTATGCCGAATCGATCGTCCTCGCTAAGGCGTGATGTCGTACGAGTTTGGAATTGTACTCGTACAAGGCAAGAACGTTACGTTGATTATTATATTAAAACACCAAGTTAAAAATTCACAAATCACATCAAATTGAGACGCAGTATAGAAAGATAGAAATATGCTTTTCATTTATAGCTTGCAACGAAGTGCAAGTCGTAATTACATTGGATGCCGTTGCGGCTACATTGATTGAAAACAAAAGAAACATACTCGACAAGCTGCCTGAACTAACACTTGTGGTTCCAAACATTCGTCCCTTTATACATAAGCCTTCGATTGAATTGGCTTCAAAATACTTCAGGATAGGAAGAGCTTCAAAATGCCTCTCCGTACTTCAGCTTCAGTTTAGAGCTCCTGCCGCACCTGGGGAATTTGGGGGAGGGGATTAGCACACTTGCTAAGTGGACGAGACGAACCACTCGTCTAAACTGACTCTGATTGTTAAGGTTGGCATGCTTTAGAGTTTTCTTTCTATTTCGAACTAAATGAATTCAGTTCATATTGATAGCCATCTTTAAAGTAATAAAGCATACAGTAAAACATAGTGATTTATCACATTTTTACCACGGTCGTACTCGTCCCTGTATAAAACACAGATAATATTTACTACCTGCATAAGATAATAGGTGAGCATGAGCTATCTTATATGTGCGGTCATTGATGCTATGCACCACGAGGGACTTTTATATGGCATTACGACGGGCCTGTCAGCTTGGGTTGCAAGCCCTGCTGCAGGTTTCCCAATGCCTCGCGCCGAAGCACTAATTTGTTTATTCCCCCTAGGTCGATTCGGTTCCGATGCCCCGGATACCGCATCGAGGAAAGTTCAACTTATGCATAAGCTGTCCATGACCATGCTAATGTGTGAACAGTTTAATATGTGCAGACAGATTTGTATAGCGCGGACAGTATTGAGCGATATTATCATTTATGCCCTACTCATGCAACGAATCATTTTCCCCGAGCCATACTTTCGACTTAGCATCCCGTAGGCACCAAATTCCCCGTGGCACTGTAAGCCACAAACGACGTTTCATATTATTTTACAACACGTGAAATAGTCTATCTTTTTACTAGAACCTTAAACTTTCTCGTTTATGTGCGAAACTTATATTTTTAGAGTAAATTACTCTAAATCGATACATTTTTCCCGAGTTCTTGACCTTAGTGGATTGGCATGCATGTAACTTGGCATCGTCGATTTGAATGAATTCGAGGCAAAGGAATTTTGTTTGCGGGACAGAGTAGAAAAGAAGGGGCCGAATCACCCACTAAGTTCTTTGATCATACCGACCGTCGAAGCACTTTGCAACGTTCAAGCTTTAGTTATGCGAGCTCCTGCAATGGCACCAACACTGAGTTAGGATTCCTTCTTCATTCCTTCGTTTTAAATTCGTAGATTGCATTCAGAAAATGACGCAAAAGCACTTTCATCAAAACCAAGCGGCAAAAGCTCCAAGAAAACCATACAGCGGTCCGGTCCCGTCGAAGGGACTCTTATATAGAGCTCACTCGCTGAGACGTAGCCCGTTGCATCTAGGACTTATTCCAACAGAAGTCGTTCCATTAGTTGGATCGATTCTCGTAACATCTGTCCAAATCGATTTGATCGATGTCGCAAGGTGTTATTGTTTACCAAGCTCAGCGATCGAGTCAGATGGCCATCTAAGTTTTCGACCGATCTGACTCGACACAAGCATATTATGTAGTCCGTCACCTATCGAAAGCGGGGCGCTACATAATATACCACTAGAAAAAAGTTGTCCTGAAACTTAAGAACAAGGGTCTGACCTTAAATTAGGCAAACAACGAAGGATACGTCTCCTTCATCTCCGCTTCCATTTCCTACGTCGACTCTTCAACTGAATGGTTCTGCCAAAGCACGCGAACCAAGGACATCGACCAATTTTGTAATATCTTCTCCTTATGGTCCAAAATTTGAGTAGGCTCCTCCGAGTAAGACAGGTCAGTACGTAGCTCCAACTGATCGAAGCTAACCACGTGACTTGGATCGTGCATGTATTTTCGAAGTTGTGAGACGTAGAAAACATCATGCACATCAGCCAAGGCCGGAGGTAGTACGATCCGATAAGCAACCGTTGCAACTTGCTCGATGATCTCGAAGGGGCCTACAAATCTCGGGCTCAATTTGCCTTTAACGCTGAACCGCATCACACTACGTATGGGCGTTACTTTCAGAAACACATGGTCCCCGACCAAAAATTCTAGCAGTCGTCGACGAAGATCAACATAGCTCTTTTGTCGACTTTGCGCGATATAGAGTCTATCTCGGATCAAGTGGACCTTTTCGACGGCCTGCTCCACCAGTTCCGGTCCAAGCACTTGTCGCTCTCCAACTTCGTCCCAGCGTATTGGTGAATGATACTTCCTCCCGTAGAGCGCTTCGTATGAAGCCATCTGAATGCTCAACTGATAACTGTTGTTATACGCAAACTCCGTAAGCGGCAAATGCGTATCCCAACTAGTCTTTAGATCGATCGCATACAGACGCAACATATCCTCTAGGATTTGATTTACCCTCTTCGTCTGACCGTCTGTCTGGAGGTGGTACATAGAACTAAAATTTAGTTTGGTCCCCATCGCCGCTTGCAGGCTCGTCCAAAAACGCAATAGGAATCGCCCATCTATGTCCGAAATTATTGAGACCGGTACCCCGTGTAATCGAACAATCTCATCGATATAAATTTGCGCTAACCGATCGACGGTCCATCCTACTTTAATTGCGATAAAGTTGAGCCAACTTGGTCAATCTATCAACAATGACCCAAATCACATCATTCCCCCGCGGCGTCTTCGAAAATCCTATAATGAAATCCATCGAGATGTTGTCCCACTTCCACTCGGGAATGGCGAGGTTCTGCAGCTCTTCACCTGGCCTTTGGTGTTCCACCTTCACTTGTTGACACGCCAAGCACTGCGACACGAAAGTAGCCACGTCTTTCTTCATGTCGTGCCACCAAAAGTTTCTGCGCAAGTCCTTGTACATCTTAGTGCTTCCAGGATGTAACGAATACTTCGCATAATGTGCCTCTGTCAAAATTTCTTTTCTGAGCTCGGAAGTTTCAGGAATGCAGAGCATTCCTTTTAGTCGTATCGTCCCGTCTCCATCTTCCGCAAAGTCAGTCGCCCTTCCTGTTAAAATCAGCTCACGCATCTTCTTCAGGAATGAATCGTCCTTCTGTGCGGTCTTTATTTTGCTAAGCATGCTCGATCCTAACTTCAACTGAGCTAGGTGCAGGTGTCGATACTCAATTTCGAGTTTGATACCCATCGCTTAAAGGTCTCGCCGTATCTCATTATTTATAGCTAGTGATCCCATAAACATTCTACTAAGCGCGTCGACTACAACGTTTCCCTTATCCGGCGTATACTCGATCGTTAGCTCGTAATCTTTTATGAGTTCGAGCCAACGTCGTTACCGTAAGTTGAGTTCTCGCTGCGTAAAAAGTATTTTAGGCTTTTATGATCTATGTAGACTTTGTAAGCCACACCATAGAGGTAGTGCCGCTGGAGTTTCAATGCAAACACGATCGCCGCCAATTCTAGGTCGTGTGTCAGATAGTTTTTCTCGTGCTGCTTCAACTGCTATAAAGCATAGGAGATGACTTTATCTCTCTACATGAGTACGCACCTGAGGCCAGTTCCCGATGCGTCGCTGAATATCTGAAAGCCTTCTGGACCATCTGGAAGTGCAAGGATTGGAGCTGAGACGAGCCGTTGCTTCAACTTTTGAAAGCTGGATTCACAGTCGTCACTCCATTCAAATACTACTCCCTTTTGGGTGAGGCGAGTCAGAGGCGATGCTAGTTTCGAAAAGCTCCACACGAATCTTCGATAGTAGCCTGCTAAGCCCAGGAAACTCCGAATATCGATAGCCGAGGTAGGTCGTTTCCAATCTATCACCGCTTCAATCTTCTTTGGGTCTACCGCGACACCTTCGGCAGAGATTACATGTCCGAGGAATGTCATACTGCTCATCTAGAACTCGCATTTACTTTGCTTGCATATAATTTGTTTTCACGCAGGGTCTGCAATACCGTCTTTAAGTGTTCTACATACTCTTCTCGATTCTTTGAGTAGATAAGGATATCGTCGATAAACACGACTACAAATTTATCGATTTGGGGTCGGAAGACTCAGTTCATCAGATCCATGAAAGCGGCTGGGGCATTCGTCAAACAGAACGGCATGACTAGAAATTCGTAATGACCATATCGAGTGCGGAAGGCAGACTTCGATACGTCGTCAGACTTGATCTTCAACTGATGATAGCCTGAACGAAGATCGATCTTTAAAAATATTGATGCGCCTTGTAGTTGGTCAAACAAGTTGTCGATTCGTGGCAAGGGATACTTGTTCCGCACGGTCGCCTTGTTGAGTTCCCGATAGTCGATGCATAGCCGCATCGATCCATCCTTCTTTTTCTCAAATAGTACGGGAGCTCCCCACGGAGAGACGCTAGGGCGAATAAATTTGTGATCTAGCAACTCTTGTAATTGCACCTTCAGTTCCTTCAGTTCTGCTGGAGCCATTCGGTAAGGCACATTTGATATCGATCGTGTATCCGAAAAGGTGTCGATGCTGAATTCTGTTTCTCGATCCGACGGCATCCCGGGCATCTCGTCAGGAAAAACATTGAGAAAATCTGACACAACATCAGTCAACATTGTATTTGTATTATCCTTTTGCATGTCTCGAACTGATGCCAAGTATCCCGCACAGCCGGAACGTAACATACGCCTCGCCGAGATTGTCGATACCATCATTGTCGTCTTCGAGACCGTACCACATGAATATGAGAACTCTGTCTCGCCAGGAAGACGAAACACTACTCTCTTCTCCGCGCACTCGATTGTTGCATGACAAGCGCCCAACCAATCCATGCCCAGGATTATGTCGTACTCTTTGAGGTTTAGTATGACGGCTTCCAAGGGTAGATTTCTTCCTCCGATACAAATGTGGCCATTCCTGCAAATAAAGTTTGCAGGCATATCGACTCCCGACGGAGTGCTAACGCTAATGTCCATATCTATTGATTGCTTGGTTATTTTTATTTTCTTTCACAAAATCAGCAGATATAAAACTATGTGTCGCACCCGAATTGAATAGTACTCGAGCAGGTATATTTTTATAGAGTAATATACATGTTACAACAGTATCGGACGCGAATGCCTCGTCCCGAGTTAACGCATAAACTCGGCCTTGAGCTTCATGGCGTTGATTCTGCGGGTTGACGGGCACCGCATTTGCGCCTTACAGTATAGGCACTTTATATTGATTCGGAATGTTCCTTGGTGGGTTGTGTTGATTCGGAACATTTTTCGAACAATGCGGCTTTGAATGGCCCTTCTCGCCACACCCGTAACATGTTATGTAGAAACAATCACCCGGACGATGCCCATGCCTGCCGTAGATATTACAATGTAATCCTGGATACGGACGTCGATTCTCGGATGTGTTTGGACAATTTTGTACTCCCGATCCTCCAGCGTCATTAGGACGCTTGTTGAAATTATTGCAGATACGGCCAAAGATCCTTTCGCTATCAACTGCGACTTCGTAGGATTCACGATAAGTTCGGCATTGCTGGTTCATGACGTCCCTGCGCAATTCGTCGTTGAGGCCTTATTGAAAACGCTCGCACCATTCTTCTTTGTTGGGTAGGAAGGCGCCGGGAAATTTTGCAAGTTTTGAGAAGCTTGCATCATAATCTTCAACAGTCATATTCCCTTGCCTCAATATCATGAACTCATCCCCCTTCTGTCGACGGATGGTACGAGGAACGTACTGGTCAAGAAAGGCTGCCTTGAACATTTCCTAGGAAATCTTGGTGTTGGGATTGGATTCACAGATTTCCTGTTTCTTCGCCGCCCACCAGTCGTGTGCTCTCAGTTGTAGCTGTAGCGCTGCACAGGCCACCCTCTAGGACCCTTCGATGCAGAGAAGATAAAATAAGTCCTCCATTTCTGCGAGCCATCCCACTATCACATCAGGCTGTGCTCGGCCATTGAATTTCGGCGGGTTCATCTTACGAAAATCCTTTGGTTTGAACAGGGAAGAAGAGTTTATCATTTACGGTTGGACTTCTTCTTCGACTTCATCTTGAACATCTTGCCTCTCTTTGGAAACTAGGACTGTTGCTTCGGTATTGCCCCCCATCTTGCTTACGATCTGTGTTAGGTCGACCATTTACTTCTGCTGTGCATCAAATTAGGCTTTGATTTGCATCTGAAGCTGTTGCTGCTGCAGCTCCATCAACTGTAGCATTTTCTCCATCGTCGTCTCGCTAGGGCCAGTACTCTTTGAGCTCGACGTACTATCCACGATTTGGGTTGTTGTGCCGAGATTGTTCTTATTTTTCTTAGTTATTCCTACAAAACAGAGTAAACCTGTTAGTATTTTTCAAAAATATCTACGGGCTTACCTGTATGGAACTTTTATTTCACGCAGCATGTCGACAAGCATTCAATCGAGCAATCGCAACGAACATTCCAACAATGAAACATCTTTCAAAAATCTGAGGAAACATAACTGTGCTCTGATACCAATTTGTCATGCCCCGAGTCGACAAACCGTTCGTCCCCTGTGTTATTATGCCGAATCGATTATCCTCGCTAAGGCGTGATGTCGTACGAGTCTGGAATTGCACTCGTACAAGGCAAGAACGTTACGTTAATTATTATATTAAAACACCAAGTTGAAACTTCATAAATCACATCAAATTGAGACACAGTATAGGAAGATAGAAATATGCTTTTCATTCATAGCTTGCAACTAATTGCAAGTCGTAATTACATTGGATGCTGTTGCGGCTACATTGATTGAAAACAAAAGAAACATACTCGACAAGCTGCATTAACTAATACTTGTCGTTCCATACATTCGCCCCTTTATACATAAGCCTTCGATTGAATTGGCTTCAAAATACTTCAGGATAGGAAGAGCTTCAAAACGCCTCTCTACACTTCAGCTTCAGTTTAGAGCTCCTGCCACACCTGGGGAATTTGGGGGAGGGGATTAGCACACTTGCTAAGTGGACGAGATGAACCCACTCATCTAAACTGACTCTGATTGTTAAGGAAGGCATGCTTTAGAGTTTTCTTTCTATTTAGAACTAAATGAATTCAGTTCATATCGATAGCCATCTTTGAAGTAATAAAGCATACAGTAAAATATAGCGATTTATCACATTTCTTACCACGGCCATGCTCGTCCCTGCATAAAACAAAGATAATATTTACTACCTGCATAAGATAATAGGTGAGCATAAGCTATCTTATATATGCGGTCATTGATGCTATGCACCACGAGGGACTTTTATATGGCATTACGACGGGCCTGTCAGCTTGGGTTTCAAGCCCTGCTGCAGGTTCCGCAATGCCTCGTACCGAAGCACGAATTTCTTTATTCTCCCTAGGTCGATTCGGTTCCGATGTCCCGGATTCCGCATCGAGGAAAATTCAACTTGTGCACAAGCTGTCCATGACCATACCAATGCGTGAACAGTTTAATATGTGCAGACAGATTTGTATAGCACGGACAGTATTGAGCGATATTTTCATTTGTGCCCTACTCATGCAACGAATCATTTTCCCTGAGCCATACTTCTGACTTAGCATCCCATAGGCACCAAATTCCCTACGGCATTGTAAGCCATAATCGACATTTCATATTATTTTGCAGCACGTGAAATAGTTTATCTTTTTACTAGAACCTTAAACTTTCTCATTTATGTGCAAAATTTATATTTTCAGAGTAAATTACTCTAAATCGGTACAATTTTCCCGAGTTCTTGACCTTAGTGGATTGGCATGCATTTAACTTGGCATCGTCGATTTGAATGAATTCGAGGCAAAGGAATTTCGTTTGCGGGACAGAGTAGAAAAGAAGAGGCCGAATCACCCACTAAGTTCTTTGATCGTGCCGACCGTCGAAGCACTTCGGAACGTTCAAGCTTTAGTTACGTGGGCTCCTGCAATGGCACCAACACTTAGTTAGGATTCCATCTTCATTCCTTCGTTTCGAAATTCGTAGATTGTATTCAGAAAATGACGCGAAAGCACTTACATCAAAACCAAGTGGCAAAAGCTCCAAGAAAACCATACAGCGGTCCGGTCCCGTCGAAGGGACTCTTATATAGAGCTCACTCGTCGAGATGCAGCCCGCTGCATCTAGGACTTATTCCAACAGAAGTCGTTCCATTAGTTGGATCGATTCTCGTAACATCCGTCTAAATCGATTTGATCGATGCCGCAAGGTGTTATCGTTTACCAAGCTCAGTGATCGAGTCAGATGGCCATCTAAGTTCCCAACCGATCTGACTTGGCGCAAGCATATTATGAAGTCCGTTGCTTATCGAAAGTGGGACGCTGCAAGATCACCCTCTTTTTTTATTAGCTCTTCATATAAATCCAACCATATTTCTCTTTTTCGACCAAATAGTCCAAAAATTTGCCACAACATCAGTCTCGTTTTTCAAAAGCTCTAGCAACTTTCAAGGATCATAACTCCTAACTTCGGACTCCGTTTCACCTCTAGCTTTTTTTAACCGTATTGAGGTTAGCTTCGATAATCTACAATTTGTTTTAGCTAATTCAAAACATATCTTTGGTAAAATTATTTAAGTGTCAGTTGTCCAAAATATGAATGTATTTTATTATTTTTATGATTTTGGAAGATCTCGACTCATTTTTTCTATTCGTTGACGTTTCGGAAAGCTAACACAGAGATCTACAACATATTAATTTTTTGGAATATAAAAATTATTTTATATTATGTTTATTGTAGAACATATATATGACTAGTAAATCGAATCGATGACTTTGGACTTTCTTTATATTGGGCTTATCTTGGAATCACTAGATGTTATCGGTCTCGACATCATTATCTCTTGGGACCAATTGTCACGCCCCAGCCCTAAAAGTCATAGGACTAACACGTGACACGGCCAGCTGGTATATACTCCAGAGTGAATCCAATCTATGGAACCCTCAAGTAATGCACGTAAGCTGTATAAGATAAGGTCTCAAATGGAAAGTTAACTATATCTCAATCCACAGATAATAATCTTAAGTGGGTACCATCGCTTTAATGCTGATCAAACAAGAATACACTTATGCCACTTGAATATAAATACAAGAATAGATAATTTGTAATAAGGTTGGCCAGACCTCAATATAGTCATTGGAACAAGCTCATAACAAAAAGTAAAGCTTGTAAAACTAGGCTATACAGCTAAAGATGTCATCATAAAATACAAAAGATAAAGAACGATAAAAGTACCACTAGCGATACATGAATCCTGGAGATACAATCGTCCAACAATCTATCCTTCTATTCTAGCAGTCTCAACAAATACTTGGAAGAAAACCAGCAATAACCTGGAGAGATCACCAGATCCTTAGAGGGACGTAACAAGATATATAAAAGTATGCCAAATGTAACTGTAGATAACATACAGAAAGAGAGAAAACTAAAATGAGTAGCGTATCATCTTGCATTACCTCCATCATTAGAGGGAGTGCATGATGTATTCTATATCTCACGATTGATGAGGTATGTGACTGATCTCAGTCTTGTGGTTGATCCTTCTGAGATCACAGTGGGACCCAATTTATCAAACGAGGAGCAGCCGATTAGTATCTTGGATAATAGTGAGAAGATGCTTAGAGGGCAAACGATTAGATTGGTTCAGGTTGCATGGAAGCATTATTCTCCAGGAGAATTTATTTGGGAGCGAGAAGATTCTATGCGGGAGCGATTTCCCATCTATTTGCAGATTTTGGTAAGTTTTAGCTTATTTAATCTTATGTTATAGATTTTTGCATATTAGTGTTATTTTAATTTCGAGGACAAAATTTTCTAAGATGGGTAGGTTGTAAGCCCCCTGATTTTTTCGATAATATTTTTAATTATTTTATATGGATATTTAATATTTAATTATATTTTAAAGTCAATAACGACTATAGTAGTACTTTACCGTAGCTTTGATTTTTAAAGCAAAAAAATTATCAAATTATCAAAACTAGTTCCATATTCATATTCTAGACGAGTCCACCTTCAGTTTGATATATCATGTCCCATTCAAACATGTTTTCTCGTGCTATATTTTTTATGTACATCTTTAGGGGTCAAATGGTCATTTTAGTCTCTACTGTAAAATTTGATTAGTTTTCCAAATAACAATTAAGGTCTAACTCCGATCCAAATCATTTAACCCAATATACAGTTTTGACCCATTTCGAGCCTACTATGCACATGCCAATGATGTTCCACTCAATTGAGTTCTCATGTGCTAATTATTTTTAAATAGCATATAAGACCCATATAGTGTAATTTCGGTGTTAGAATCAATTAGAATTATTTTCGGGACTTAACCCTAGTCAAATTAGTTGTGACCATCCTAGGTTGCCAACATATAGTGAAACCATGAGATTGACTTAATTCAAATTAAGTGCAATCATATGCCACGAATCCTTGCATCTTTGACTCAACCAATCAACCCATCCAAATATGGAAATTCACTAGACCCACCTTGCCATAGTTCGAGATTGGAGGCCTAAACCTCAATCAAATTAATCCAAACAAAAGCCATATGAACCCTAACATATAAAACCTCATATTCTTATATTTTAACCTTCAAAAATCATAGTCCCTCTCTCCATCCATTGCAAAAAATTGAAACCCCCTCCCAGCTCAATTCAGCCACAACACCTTGTGGCGTAACGGCAGTTTCGACCCCTTTCTGACCTCCCGTGATGCTCCACGAATATTCGTTGTAAAGCTAACGCAACCCTCTACAATTCTGTTAACCCTCTACACATTCTTTATAATATACCAAAATAGTCCTACAAGTCATCTGAAGTATGAAATTCAAGTATAAATTCGTTCCAGCAGGTATGCTATTTTGCATCTAGGGTTTCGTGTACTTTCCTACCTTATCTTTTCGTGAAACCAAAACTAATAAAAAGGTCTCTGTGTCTATTTTTATGTCCAATTGGCCACCCATACAGTTCCAAACGGTTTGGCTGGGACGCCCGTTCTACGGAAAGGTGTCCAGAATAGACCAGTTTTGTTGCCAATTTTTATCCACATCCGGGCCACTTCGACCTTACATATATTTTTAGTAAGAAACTAGACTTCATAAGCTTTCCAATACATATAATTTTGCATCATTTTGGTTTCATTTACTATTTATTAAAAATCCAGACATTTTACCGTATTATCATAACATCGAAATCCATGAGTTCTATGTGTTCAATTGATTTGAAACTTCATAAACCATAACCAAAATAATTGGTGTCCATATTTTGATAAGAAAAACCTATTTTTACATAATTAATAGTATTCTTTCAGAATTAATATTTAAAGAATTTGTCGTTTTGGGAGCCAAACCATGGAACAAATCTATGCATACTAATGTAGAATCAATACAAGACTTGTACACATATTTTTCTATGAATAAAGTAAATTAATTATTATTATTATAGAATAATTAAAAAAATTCCAGAATTAAAAGTGATAATTTTATGTTAATAATATATTACTTTTATAGGTAGATTTATTACTATATATGTTATATTAAGTAGAGTAGTCAATATGACTAGTTTTGGTATAAATATATTATTAAGGTCTATATAAGGTAAGTCTATATAAGGTGAGTGGTAGTGAGTTATTAATAATAGAATATTTATTATATGTGGACTTGACTGTAGAAGCATGAAAAAAAAAGCCCAACAGTTATAAAAGCGCATGGACCCAAAAGTTGTTGTGCACATCCAAATGACAAGAAAAGCGCAATATATAAAAAAGATACTTTATTAAATCATGATTATAAAGATCTATTTGTAGGAGCGTCAAAAGTGCTTTATTTTGACTAAAGGAATTGAAGATATTTTACGCAAGAAACTCTTTATGAGGTATTTTATGCCAAGACCATTTGCATTGGACTTTACGCTAGCTATTTTACGCCAGGGCTAGTCGTTGAATTTGACGCCATGGAGAGACTGTCAGGCCGCATTTAATACAGAAAATCGGATTTGAAAGAACGATTATGCTGACAGCATGCAACACAGAAGTCGAGAAGATCGGATTCTCACCAAACCCGATACTTGTCGTATGGTGTGCAGAGAATGCTATTTTACGCTCAATAAAATCACTTCTTTTTACGCACGATAGTTATGTGAGCTTTTACGCTCAAGGCTATTGTGAGTGTAAAGTCTATTTGGGCTAAGTTTTACGCTCAAGGCTATTTTAGCCACTTTACACTGGGAAGTTTTATTTGGGTTGTTTTTACGCCAGTTGCCACTTTACGCTCGGAGCATATTTTGGGTCGTTTTTACGCCCGATCTTTCCTGACTACTTTGGAACGTGGTTTATCCACGTGGCTTTCATGCCACATTTATTGAGGAACATGTGTACGTGCTCCCTATTTTTGATGAAATAATGGGACACGTGTCAACATACGTAGAGGGTGACTTCCATCGTGGGTGACAGTTACCAGCGTAAAAACCCAATTTTTTTGCTTTTTACGTACAATGGGTCAAGTCTATAAATAGACTTATTTTTCACATCAAAGGCATCATGCACAGAGAGACAGGAGATAATACATAGAGATCAGAGCCCAGAGACTTTAATTTTCGGGAGCATTCTTCTTCAACTTTTCTTCCAGAACAGTGTGAAGCAAAGCAGGAAAGCATTCGACCTCGCCATCAGTGCCCAAGTGCATCGATACCTTTCTGGTGACTTAGTTCTTCCGGCTGTTCACCTTCTAGCAGTGATCTTCATCATCATCGTATGGTCCAAGGAACAAAGTGATCGCCTTCAGATCAGACTTCCATAGCAATACTTCCCAGAACATTTGTACTTTTTGTACTTTTTCTCGTTTTATTTTCAAAAGCCAATTTGTAGGCATTTTGTTAAGTAAAACAAAATGGCGACTCTGCTGGGGACGACCTTCTCCTCTGACGAGGAGGCAATTGCTCAATACGATGATGTGTCGATCGGATCGACAAAGAAGACTCTGGTTGTACACTTCGACCAGACTGCCTACGAAGAAATGCTCCGAACTGGGGGTGGTACTCGCTGCTCCAATGTTCAGAAATCGAGGAAAGCGCAAAAAGTTTGGATTCCCAAATCCAAAGCATCCTCGGATCTCCCTGCTGTCTCTGAAGGCAAAGGAATCCTTCCTACTCCTGTTGTAGAGGCTCCCATATGTGATAAGGCAGTCTCTACTTCAGTGATACGTCATAGGCGTAAAACTCAGTCTCCCGTTTGTAACGTGGCAGACCCTCCAGTTCTACGCTCTGAGCGTAAAAATCAAGTTTTACGCCCCGTACGTAAAAACGTATCTCCCGTTTGTGACGTGGTAGATTCCAAAGCTGTACGCTCTGGGCGTAAAAATATGTCTCCCGTCTGTGACGTGGTAGACAATCAGAATTTACGCTCCATGCGTAAAGGAAAATCTCCCGTCTATGACGAGACAGATACTCATGTTTTGCGCTCTATGCGTAAAGGTAAATCTCCTGTCTGTGACAGTGTAGATAAAATTCACAATGATGCTCCTGCATCTAAAGTGAATTTACCTGCACGCATAAAGCATAAAAACATAGTTGGTAAAACTTCTGCTTTTAACCAACAACCTACTTATACTGCTGTACGCAAAGTACCAAATCTTCAAATTACGTGCAATGCTGATGGAATCCTTTGTGCTAAAAAATCTCAGGATTTATGCACGCAACTCCAAGCGCGTAAAAATGTACAATTTGGTTCTGCTAATACAGCCAGTAACCTTCTTTATACACAAGGGACTAAACGTTTCTCTATCCCAAATGTAATAAAGAAGACTTCTTCTTCTACTCCTTCTGATTTACGCGAGTTGCTAATGCAAAAGCATAAAAATAGACAATCCCCTGTGACACTACCCCAAGAAAGTTACCATTGTAAGTGTCACCAGATTGTAATTAAATGTTGTTGTTCGGCTTCTAAACGGTCAGTTTTTGACCGGTTAAGTTTTAATGCGCCTCAACAACAAGCTGATGACCAAGAACATGAGTTGTCATATGTGTCAGTCAACATGGCATCTCATACCAACAGAGGACGACATCCAAGACGCAACACATCCCAAACTCCAGGTCAACAACAATTCAACAGACTTCTTGATTCCTTTGAAGGAGTATATCAGAATACTCGATCAAGAAGGCAAAGACAGTTGCAGACTTCTGATTTAGAAGCTGGGGGTACTCAATCTTTTGAGTCCGAAACTGATAGTGTCGATTCATACCTCTATACTAATCCTTATGTATCTTCAAGAGAGGTTGAATCCTACGCTATTGGAGATGAACCAGAGACGTCATCTGCTAATACAGAACAACGTCTCACTACCGTTGAGCAATCATTAAAGGACATGCTTACCATGATGCAAAGCATGCACCAGATAATATTGACTCAGCAAACTGCTCAGCCGGCAGTAGTAACACTGGTGCAAGTAGCAGCACAAACTCAAGATAGTTAAGGGGTTGATATACCTTTGAATATTCAAGAGCCTGCTGTTAACCAAAATTCTGCATCACCAGATCCCATCATTCCAGAAGATGTACCATCTCCGCTGGAGGTTACAGTACTTCCAACCACTATTCAATCAAATGTGCTTCCTCAAACCAGTGAAGCTATTCAAGCAGTGCGTGAATTAAAAGCACAGTTTAAAGTTTGGAAGCACAAGGATCAGCTCCAGAGGTTAGGGATTAAGCAACCTTATCCTCCTCATTGGAATGATGTACCCTTTCCACCAAAATTCAAGCCACAATCAATGGTATTGTTTGATGGAAAGGTTTCTCCTAGTCAGTATATCAATTACTTTGATATTATGACTATGCATCTGCAGAAAAATGATGATCTTCTCACTCGAGTGTTCATCGGGTGCGTAACGGGTTCAGCTTACGACTGGTATTGTAGTTTATCCGACAATTGCATTTCAACTTTTGATGAATTTAAGGCAATGTTTCTCTCCCGCTTCTATGAAGGAGGCATGGACATGAACATGTCCTCCTTAATAGAAATTAAACAAAAGGAGAAAGAAGATATTCGGACGTTCATCGAACGTTTCCGACAGGCGACTCTCAAAATGCCTCCTGGTATACCAGATTCAGCGTTGATTGATACATGTAAGATGATCTGCGACCATCCATTGCTGTCTTTACGGGTTCCCAATTCACAGACTGGACCTCGTTTATTATAGCAGCAGTTTCTGCCGAGACCAATGGTAGGTTGGCTCGTGAACATGGGATGATTTTTGCTTCGGAGGACAAAGGAAAGAAAGTCTCTTCTTGCAATAATTCCGGCAATCGTAATGGGAAAGGAAAGGATACCCTTATGGTTAATCTTTCCAAGAACAAAACGACGCCTAATAGTCAGGAGTCTTCTAAACCAAAAGAAGAATATTCTTTTGACGAGAATGATATCCCAGGGATATTCCAATGTCTGGTAAAGAGTGGCAAACTCCAGATTCCGGAGCCAAAAAGACCTAATGAGGTGAATCTGACTGACAATCCTAAGTATTGTATCTATCACAGATACATAAATCATCCCACCAGGGCTTGTTATGTCCTAAAGAAGAAAATCCAAGAGCTGATCAATGCCAATGCCATCGCTTTAACTAACGATGAGCATACGATCACAACCAATATGGTTTCTCTTTAATTCGAAGGTTTTTCTCCTCAACAAGTCCCAGATGGAATTATCCCAATTCCGAAGGCGACGATGAAGATTGTGAATATCCCGCCTACCAGAGAGGAAAATGAAGGGTTGTTGCCTCTCACATTAAAAAATGGTGAAATCATGTGGGTACATCCAGATTTAGTACCCGAAATGGAGGATGAAGGTAAAACTTCAAAATCCAAGAAAGGTAAGAAAGTCAAAACCTGCAACATGATTTCTCATGTTATTCCAGATCCTGATGATTTAGATCATCTTTGGGATGATATTCCTTTGGAAGATAGACTGAGAGGTTTGAACATATGTCCTCCAAGTTTGGCCCCTCCTACCAAGCTCAACCTCAATCATCAGCAGTGGTTAGCTATGAATAGTGTTCCCTTATACGGGCACAACAGGTTTTTGCTGCTTATGAAAAAGCTCCTGCAGGGATTCTTCCTTGTGTCTCGAATACTGCTTTTCCTGTGGTTACAGAGATTTCTGTCCCTCCTTCCTCTGTTAAACCATCCACGGAGAGTCCACTGCCCGTTCATTTGTATAGTCAACAATCAGTCCATCTCATGAAAAAGATGGGTTATGACTTTCAAAAGGCAGAGGGTCTAAATTATGATAAAGGGATGCGACTTCCTTTACAGATTCAAAGTCAAAAATCTATTGTTGGATTGGGTTCTGAACTTCCTCGTAAGAAGAAAGGAAAGAAGATTAAATCCTGCAATATGGTATTTCCTTCTCATGATTCTGAAGAAGAAAGCTTTGCTGGTACAAGATCTGGGAAAGAGTACCATAAGGATTATGAGGCATCTTCCAAAGAAGCAGAAGACGTAGTGGAAGCACTACCAACTCAACCGTCTTCTGTTCCTGCTAAACCATCTGTGGTTGATAAGGGGAAACAGAAAGCAGTACGCTTTGATGTACCTTTGAAATCTGCTTCAAGTCAAGGGGTGGTGATGAAACCTTATAAATTTGATATTCTAGCCCAGTTAGCCAATACTCTAGCTAGCTCAACTCAAGAGTCCTGACAACACACCAGTGTCTTGCCCACAATGCCATAGTGTGATGGAAGCAATTCCCAACATCACCTTCACACAAGAAGATATGCTGTTGAAGCATAACAAGCACGACAGGCCTTTGTGCTACACTGGGTATATTGGATCTACTAAAATTGACAGAATTTATATTGATCCTGGGTCTTTTATTAGCATTATTCTTCAGAGTATGCTAAGACCGCTGAGGAAAGATTTGACCTACACTAGTACCACGATAGTTGGTTTCAACTCCGGCAAGAGTAAACCGCTGGGAAAGATTCGTCTAAAGATTCAGATTGGTGATCTTCGAGCTATGGCAACTTTCTATGTTATCAACTCAGACGTATCCTACAACATCCTTCTCGGGAGACCGTGGATACATGAGCATAACATCGTGCCTTCAACTCTCCACCAATGCTTCAAGTACGTAGATTCCAAAGGGGTTGTGAAAACTGAATTTGCTGATATCAATCCTTTCAAGGGTGTTGAAGCATATTTTTCTGATTCAATACTCTACAAACAAGAGCATGTGAAAGAGATATCAGATATGGCTGAAAATCAATCACCTGTTGAAGATCAGTCCATCAATGAAGATCCTCCAGAAGACCAACCTTTGAAGATCAAGGTAAAAGGTCGAATCCAACCCCAACCTGTCAATGATCAACCTCTGATGATCAAGGTCAAAGGAAGAACTTGAGCTTCATCTGAGGAATCAATGAATATTCCTGTCAAGAGCCAAGTTCTACCTCTTATGATCAAAGTCAAGGGACGTACCTCTCGTACGAATGATCCAGAATCACCATTGATCATCAACCTTGACAAGTCTACGCAGAAGACGGATGACGATCCGTTAATGATTGTAAATGATATAAATATCGATCATTCTGTACTTTCTAATATCAATGAAGATTTTCTTTTTGAGTATATGGCTGTCAAATTTGTTGAAAGAATGACTTTATCTCATGATGATCAAAATTATCAATATAAAGACAACATAGATACTGAGGAAACCTTATACATTGATCATAAGGAAAATTCTTTTCTTCCTCATGTTGATGTAGGACCTTATGCTCAAAAGTTCCTAACATCTTCTCCATATCTTCTTCCTGTAGTTGCTCTATCACAAGCTTGTGTAACTTTTAGACGTCATGAAGAATCTTATTTCGTGGTTCCGTCTGATAAGAAAACAAGCACCAAATTGTGTTTGGCCTGGCCAGAAACATCCATGTTGTTCAGACAGATGATCTTAGAGATAAAGATAAAGGAAAAATCCGAACTGACAAATATAGTCAACAATCTCTCAAGATTATCCAGAAAATGGGATATGATTTGAAGACTATGCAAGGTCTTAACCAAGGCAAAGGTAGACGATTACCATTGTGTGGTGATCCATTTTACCAGAAAACTCGTCATGGGTTGGGATATGATCTGTCCCATATGTTTAATGACGATACACAAGAAGAATTCACTTCCTCAGATTCAGAAGAAATCTATTTCATCGAATCTGATACATCCCATTCTTCATGTGCTGGAGAAGACTATTATGATGAATCTGAGTGTGTATTCTCAGTTAATATGGTTCAAACTGATGGTGAATCTGAGCCATTTGAGAATGACCCTTGGGCTCAACAGATGGACACACAGTGGGAACTTCGTTTTGAACAACGACAACCACCTACGGAGGATAAGATTCTCCAGATTGATATTGGAGATGGAACTACGTCCAAACCAATATTCATCAGTAAAAATCTTTCTGAAGGTGAAAAGGAAGAGCTGATAAAACTGATTAAAGAACATATTGATATCTTTGCATGGAGTTATGAGGATATGCCGGGTCTAGATCCTAAAGTTGCTACTCATAAACTCAATATTCTTCCTAATGCTAAGCCTGTGAAACAACAGCAACAACATTTTCGACCAGACATGATGGATGCAATCGAAGCAGAAGTCAAAAAATTGATTACATGTGGCTTTGTTCGAGAAGAACAACACCCAGACTGGGTTGCCAATATTGTTTCTGTTATGAAGAAGAACAGAAAAGTCCGAGTTTGTATAGATTATCGAGATCTTAATACAGCTTGTCCAAAGGACGAATTTCCACTTCCAATCACTGATGTCATGATAGACAACACATGCGGTTTTGAACGCATGTCTTTCATGGACGGATTCTCAGGATACAATCAGATCAAGATGTATCCCGAAGATGAAAAGCATACTGCTTTCCGAACACCCCTTGGGGTTTATTGCTATACAGTTATGTCGTTTGGTCTTAAAAACGTCGGTGCCACGTATCAACGGGCTATGAGCAACATCTTTCAAGAACATCTACGGAAGACAGTCGAATGTTATGTAGATGACATTGCTGTCAAAAGTCGATCAAAAGATGATCACATTCAAGACTTAAAGACAATATTTGAATTGATGCCGGCATCAATTGAAAATAAACCCTACCAAGTCCTTCTTAGGGGTTTCCAGTGGCAAGTTTTTGGGATTTGTCATCACTTCTCAGGGTATCCATGTTGATCCTGATAAAATCAAAGCAATTCTTGAAATGCGTCCTCCACGCAATTTAAAAGAACTCCGCGACTTCCAAGGTCGCATTGCTTATATCAGGAGATTTATATCCAATCTCTCTGGGAGATGTCAACCTTTCTCCCGCCTATTAAAGAAAGGTGTATCATTTGTCTGGGATAAAGCTTGTCAGAAGGCTTTCAATGACATCAAGCAATACCTTACAAATCCACCTGTTCTGGTACCACCAGTGGTAGGAAGACCATTTTTGCTATATGTTCGAGCCTTAGATCATTCACTTGGTGCTCTTTTTGCACAAAAAAGTGATATGGGTCATGAATAGGCAATTTATTATCTTAGCCGAATGATGGTCAGAGCTGAACACAGGTATACTCCTGTAGAAAAGGAATGTCTGGCTTTGGTTTTTGCTATTCAAAAGATACGACATTATGTGACAGGACAGACTATTCATGTCATCTCCAGAATAAATCCTATTCGGATTTTGATGAGAAAACCAAGCATTCTTAATTCCAGGTTAGCTACCTGGGCGATGTTGCTCACTCCTTATGACATGGTCTATGTACCTCAAAAATCAGTGAAGGGTCAAGCATTAGCTGATTTCTTAGCAGCTCACCCTATACCTGAAACATCAAAGCTATATGAAGATATTCCAAATGAAGTTGTGGATTGCAACATGACTTTGAGAAATGATATTTGGCAGTTATACTTTGATGGAGCATCACGGGTTGGGCCTAAAGGCAATATTGTCTCTGGGATAGGAATCGTCTTGGTTTCTCCTGACAAAATGGTCATATACCGTGCTTATTCTCTCAATGAGCCATGCTCTAACAATGTAGCAGAATATAATGCTCTGCTGATTGGTCTCCAAGTAGCAAAATAATTGAACATTGAATTCCTGGAAGCTTATGGAGATTCTCAACTAATTGTTAATCAGGTTAGAGGGACTTATGAAGTCAGAAATCCTTATCTCATCCCTTATCATCAAGTGGTAATCGAGTTGGTCCTTTCATTCAAAGGATTCTTCATCGAATTCGTACCACGTTCTCAGAATGTGGAAGCTGATGCTCTCGCTAGCTTAGCTACAGACTTAGCTGTTCCAATTCGAAGACAAAACACAATAATTTGTTGGACCGAGACTTATTCTGTGTCAAGAATAATCTGTATATTGAACAGAGTTATACTACAGAGTCAAGTTCCCAGCAGAAAGATTGGAGGAGTCCATTCATTGATTATGCGGTTCATGGGATTTTACCTGAAGGTCCAAAAGAAGCTGCATCAATCAAGAGACGATCATTTCGATTTTATTATGATTCGTCTTTACATATGCTATACCGTCGTTCATATGATGGACTTTTGCTGCGCTGTCTCTCAGAAAGTGAAGCTAAACAAACACTTCGTGAAGCTCATGATGGTGTTTGTGGTGCTCATCAACCAGGTCCGAAATTACAAGACCGCATTCGAAGAATGGGATATTATTGGCCATCCATGATAGCAGATGCTGTGGATTATGCCAGACGATGTAAAGCATGTCAGATTCATGCTGATTTTATTCATCAACCGTCTGAATTCTTGTATCCTACGGCAGCCTCTTGGCCCTTCGAAGCTTGGGGCATGGACATTATTGGTCCGATTAACCCTCCTTCTGTTAAGGGACATCAGTTTATATTGGCTATTACTTTTCTAAATGGGCAGAAGCAGTTCCCCTTGCTAAAGTGAAAACATCTAATGTGATTAGCTTCATCAAACACCATGTCATTTATCGCTTCGGGATTCCTCGACGGATAATTCATGACAATGTACCACAATTTCCAGTCAGGCATTTTATCGGTTTTGTGATAAGAATCGAATTCAAAATCTGGCTTCTACGGCTTATAATCCAGCTGCTAATGGTTTAGCCGAAGCTTTCAACAAGACGATTATCAAACTTCTCAAAAAGTTTGTCTCTTCTAATAAACGTGATTGGAATGAGAAACTTGGAGAATGTTTATGGGCTTATCGAACAACAGTCCGAACTCCTACTGGTTTTACACCATTTTCACTGGTTTATGGATGTGAGGCTGTCCTTCCATTGGAAATTCAGATTCCATCTATTCGAATAGCCATTGATAATGAGCTAACTACAGAGAACAATGATCGCTTATGACTCCAAGAACTTGAAGGATTGGACGAGAAGCGTCTTCAAGCACAACAGCATATTAAGTTATATCAAGCTCGTATATCTCGAACTTTCAATCGTAAAGTTAAAGAGAGGGTATTCAAGGTCGGTGAGCTAGTACTAGCCATTCGAAGACCGATGGTGATGACTCACAAGAGCAAAGGGAAATTCCAAGCAAAATGGGAAGGCCCTTATGTAATCGAGACCGTGTTTTCCAACGGTGCCTATCGGTTATCTAAGCCCAATGGAGATTTACTCATGATGCCGATCAATGGCAAATTTCTTAAGAAGTACTATGTATAAAAAAACAGAATGAAAATAAATTCTTTTTATTTTTGTTCAGAACAAAGGATTAAGGACGAGGACCACTGCCTTCCTTATTGAATACATAGTCGGCCAATGCATCGAAGACATCATTGCCTGAGTTCACGAAAAACTTGCAGGCAGCCATCCTCAGCGCCTCTTCTTCAGGAGTTTTTTCTGGTTCTACTAAGAACGCGAAAATGTCTTGCGGTGGCTTGGGCGTAGAAGAGCCTTCGCCTATTCCGGTTGGACCCGACACAATTGGCTCAACGGGGCGCATTTCCATGACGTCCTCAACCTTCATGGTGTATTTGGTCTTTTGTAGCACATCCTTGGAAGACATTTCCGATAGAGGAGTGGAAACAAGGATGAAACTTTACAAAAAGTTCTCATCTATTTATAGGAGAGAACTATTAATGAACCGGTCTTGGAACTTGAAAACAACTTTTCATTCCCGAAAAGACCTATCCATTCATTATATCAGATTCATCTATTTAATTGTGGAATTGAATTGACCTTTTCTTTTCCCAAAAGAAACACTTGTTCATTCATTCTTTTATCGATATTGGCATATATCCTCAGTGACATCTGTCTTCTTATTCCCCAGCTACCAATGTTTGGTTAAGCTGATTACTTGTCTCCTTGGAGAGAAATTTCAATCTTTTATCCTATCAGTTGATTAAAAAGTTGGATTTGTTATTTATCATGTTCATATGACCTCTGAATAAATATTAAATCCACTTGTCTTTCCTATCTATCATGTCCATTTGGCCTCTGAATAGATATTAATCTATTTTTCTTTGAGTTGTTACGATCTGTCATGTCCATATTACCTCTGATAGTATTGTATACTCTAAAACAGAAAACAAGATTTCATTATCTATCATGTCTATAGTACCTCTGGATAGATACAAGTTATTTTCTGAGAATCGTACGCTAAAATCAAGTTATCACTGATAAAAAATTTTGACTTATCAAAATACCATGAACATCGAAAAAATTTCAAAGGAGTATTTCCTGCAGAATTGCCATTTCCATTCTTACATCATCATCGTACAAGTCTATTACATTTCTTAGACTTTCTTACAAATCATAATGGAAATCTATTACATCTTGGATTTTCATTCTATACGACAACGATGACCTAACGGAGATCTACTACTTCTTTGGATCTTCTTCATCGGATTCGTTGTTGGTGGCAGTTCCTTGCTGTCTGAGCCTCAAATGGCAACAAGAGCAGTAGGAATTGACTCTGGTCTTCTCTCTCAAACGAGAGGAGAACCCCAGAGTATGGCAGCCCGAAGACGTGTTGCTGCCAATACAATCGGTGGAGAAATAGCGGCCCTTCAGAAGAGATAGGAATGTATCCAGCATTGGGATACGATTCCTAGTTCTGCTATGAAAGAAACTCTACTACCCAACTTCTCGGGTTAGAGTTGACTCCACCATCCAACTTTCCGTGTATAAAGGCTCTTCCTACCAACTGAGAAAGACCCTTCTATCCTACGAAGAGTTCTGAGTTGTCTGATTTGCGCGTCAAAAGCGCATGAGCTCCCTGATGTTGATGTCAGAAGAATGCTCCCCACAGCATCCAAGTCGCTAATACCGGTTCTGGAAAAGTTCTTCAGCCAAGCTTCTGCAGAAAACAGCAAAGAAAAATTTTCAACAGAAGTGTAATCAGGCGCATACTGGCCAATTAAAGACATATGCTCGCGTACCTTGCTTCAACAGGCGCACCTTATCTAACAAGGATTTGCGCTCGTTTTTCATGCGCACCTTATCTAACAAGGATTTGCGCTCGTTTTTCATGCGCACCTTATCTATCAAGGATTTGCGCTCATTTTCAGTAGGCATGCCTTATCTATCAAAGATAGGCGTTTGTTTTAAACAAAAGCTCAAAGGCAACCGATTGTGCACCCTGTTTTAATTAAAGAAGAGCGCACCCTGCCCCTTTTATGTAAATCAAATACCTATTTCGGTGAAATATGATACGCATAACAATGGATAAATGATGATTATACATAGAAAAGCTACTGTTTCACGATGGGCTTACCATCAAAATCAGATGGTTCGGTCCTAAGAGTTGTTGAAGCAACGTCTGGTGACATGGCGTATAGGGAAATGACATCGGAAAGCTTTGCCATTATCAATCTCTTGTTGGAGAATGGAATCTCGCAAAAAGCTATCTTCGGAGAAGAAGAAGAAGAAGAATAAAGGAATGAGAATGCATCCTTTAACTCAGCTATTTATAAAGGTTCAAAGAAGTAGATGGTATGAGTCTATTTCGGGAAAGATCCTAATAAGAGGCGCTCATAACCATAGAACAGCTGCCACGTGTTGTTTTGTTTCTCTTGGGAATGAGTAAACATTGAAACAGTCAAAAGAGGTGTAGAATGATCCTATATTAATGCACTACACGAATAAAGGTGAAAACAACACCAAGATTTTATTTCATAAAAAGAGAGTAAGCCCCTATAGATAAGTTGAGTGTCACAATAGATGACACCCCTACACAAAACATTATTTCTTCTTCTCTCCTTCGTTGGGCTGACGAAGGGAGGCGCCTAACTCGTGCACATTGTGGATTCCTGAACGACGCATCAGATTGAAGAATGCTTCTGCATCACCTGATCCTTCGTAGGCAGTTGAGGGACCACCATTTATACGATCGAAGATCGCTGGCGTCAGTCCAAAGCACTCCATGAAGTTGCGTGCTCGCAGCGATTGATCGACCTCCGTCTCTATGTCAAGCCTCGAGCCTTGAGCCTTTTTCTTGTCAGCCTCTATCTCTTTCTTCGGTGCCATGACAATATGAGGATGAGAAGTGAGAATGAAAAACTTCTCCTTATATATACAATCAATCAACCCTTCATATTCCCTATGGGAAACTGAACATTATCAATGCAACTCGGGGAGACGAAGAGGCATTCGAATGTTTCGAGAGAAAATTCATTATGACGGTTGAGTATTGACCGGCACTATTTCTTGACTTTTCATGTTCAAAGTATTTCAAAAAATTTGAAGTCTTTTCAAATTCCGAAAACTTTGAAGGGGGTCTTGTAGGAGCGTAAAAAGTGCTTTATTTTAACTAAAGGAATTGAAGATTTTTTACGCAAGAAACTCTTTAACAGGTATTTTACGCCAAGGCCATTTGCATTGGACTTTACGCTAGCTATTTTACGCCAGGGCTTGTCACGACCCGTACCCGCTTTTCGGATACGAGACGTGTCCAAGCCAGCCTACGCCGCAGAGTCGGCGGTAGAACGCTGTCAAGCCCGCAAGAAAGAAATGCTCAAAATACACATTTGCTGCTCATTCACAATTCTAAATTTATTACAATATTTACAATTAAAGAAAATACAAGATTTACAATTAATGGAAATGATACATTGTTATCTATTTCTAGGTTGTCTTCAGCATACCCAAGTTCTCCCAGTGCTAAGAGTGATCGCGGCTAAACCTGAAAAATGTTGGTTATCCAGTCAGGATTGGAACAAGTACACAAACCGACGACAATGCAAAACATAACAGAATTAACAAGACATGAAAATAGCATATGAGATATGAAAGCTGTAACAAAACTGATGACATGGCACGGTAGAAAAGTACACAAGGAAAAACTAATAAAAGACATCTATCTAGGTGGTGTAAAATATCCTTTTCGACATGTGAACGGCTAGGGGGTAAATACGGCTCACTGCACGTGTCGTGTGCAGCTGCTATCGTTCAAGAATAGACTCATGGGATAATTCTGGGTAGTTCACATGTTTACTAAGATATTTTCCCTTCCGACTACTCCGTGTGACGAGCGTGTCAACAAGCAGCAAGATATATGTATAGACATGAAATGAGAAAACTACTATGAATCGGAAAGCAATCAGAAAGTACACTTGCCTGAGGTCCTTAGCTGGAGAAACCAATAATACCATACCACTCGATAAGCCACAATCGGTCAACACATGTAGAAGTCTCCGGATGCTGAAATAAACAGTACCAACGTTCTCAGAATAGTCAAATTAGCTAGGATTTCCTGTCCTTAAGCCCAATTCTGGACACAGGAGCAAAACGGTAATTTTGGGCAAAAATGATGTCCGCCGTTGGACCCGCTTTGTACCGAAAAGCGTGCCAGAGTTATCGGTCTCTAAAGTCGTCAAACTACATGTCTACGGATCCAGTTTTCCGATACGAACCCAACCGTATGTCCAAAGTTGGATTCCGGTGGGCCATGCACAAAATCGTCCGTAGAGTTCAAAATGGTCTGTTAGCCTAGGGTCGATACTAAGTAGTCAGAAATACGCAAAATAAGAACGTATGACTAGTCACGTGATTAATCTAATCTAATGAAGTAGAAAATTCCAAATAAAGAAAAATCTTATTTTAAGAAAGTATAACTTTTAGATTTATATCTTATTGGTCAAACCCCTTTTAAAATAATATATAATATTCTCTAGGTCTTCGAGAGCCCGTATATTCCATAGTCCAAATGTACATTCAAATAAAAGTCCAATGAAATCCATGCCCAAATTATTTAATATACACATTATAATTATTACTCTAAAATGTATATTCCTTCATACTTGTATCTATTTATACTAAACTAAATATACTAATACGTATATAATTATATCATATATAAATTACGGCTTGGCCAGCCCAATATAAAATAATAATGATGATAGTAATATCATACAGTATCCTTTATATATATTAGTATAATATCTAATGTTGACAGAACCTTACAGAATTATATGGATATCAATACTACTCTTAGTTTATAGTAAATCTACTAAATAAAATATTATTTTCTTTCTCTTTCTCGAGTACCTAGGCTTAAGTAAAAAGGGGAGAACCACAGCATTGCTGCTGTTCCCTAGTATTGTTTAAATCAATGAGTAAATCAAACATAACTTCATATAACACAATAGGAAAAGAGAGAGTCTAAAGCACAGAGAGAAGAATTAAAGAGAGAAGAGAGGACAGAGGGGCTCACCCCCAGCATGGCCGTTCGGCGGAGTGCGGCCTAGCAGGCGGCTCCGGCGCTTTGCTCCGGGTAAGTGCACGGTCGACCGAAGTGGAGATGGCTCAGGCTGAGCAGCGGTCTACCACTGGAAGCTCGTGCGCGGTGCCGGTCCCACCAGATCGGCCGGAAGGCACCGATCTGGCTCGACGGCCCGAGCGGAGGTCGGCGCACATCGGTGGTCTGGTCGGGCGGGTCTGGCTGTCCCGTTCGCCGACGCTCGAGCTGCTGCTGTGGCCAGATTTTCCACGGTGGGGGCAGTGGTGGCTCCTCGCTGGGAGCGGTCGGGATGATTCCTCACCGCCGAGCGTCTTCGTCGGGCTCCGGGCGGCTCGACGACGGGAGGAAAAGACGGTACCACCCAGGCAGTGGATGGCGCTTAGTCACGGCAGAGGGCATGGTCTCGACCGCGGCTCGGCGGATCCAGTCGCCAGGCGTAAGGCTTAGTGGTGGCGAGGGTCGCGCTGGGCGGGGTGGTTCTACAGGATGGAGGCGCATATGTTGGAAAGTTAGGGTTTCTCATCTCGTCTCTCCCTCAATCTCGATTCCCATATAATATATATACACGAGTTGTGTACTGTAGGGCCGGCTTCTCGGGTTGGCATGGTTCGGGCTGAGGAAGTATTGGCCTGTTGCTGGTTGGGTTTCGGAAAGTGCCAAGTGGGGGCTGGGCTTGGGTTTAGTCGGTTGGGACTGCTGGCAATCAACCACAATGGACTAAGCTGACGTAGGATCGTATGCATATTCGTATGTTGCAGCAAACTTGCAACTGATCCATATTGGAATGAATTGAATTGAGTTCCAACTCAATTCAGTTCACACATACATTTCATTTCAATTCAATTCAATACTATACTATACTATATACTCATAATAATAACAGAGGTCACCACCATCGGCACTTGTTGCTTTAGGCAGTGGTACAAGTCATATTTGGAGGCCGAGTGTTTGTTGTGCACGTATTTTCTTTTCTATTTCATATACATATATATATATACGCCTATATATACATTATTTATACAACTACACATTTATATATATATATATATATATATATATATTTATATATATATCAGATATATATACACTCATTTATTATTCTTTTGGTAAAGAAGAATTGAATAATAACTAATAATAATAAATAGTCTATATTTAATAACCACAATAATAATATTATAACCTCCATAAAATAGTAACGAAATTCGATAAGCCAATAAATAATTATTTATAAAATCTAAAAATCAAAATAAAATAAATAATAATAGAATATTTAAAAAAAATTCGGGAAGGGGAGCTACAACTCTACCCACCTTAAAATAATTTCGTCCTCGAAATTCTAACTCATAAACATGCAAAAATTTAAACATAAAAATTAAAAATAATAAAAATAAACCCACTATTACCACAATATCGTTGAATTTTAACTTCTCAAAACTATTTGTATCTTTCTCCTAGCCATTTCGTAACTACGAATCATCGAGAACTTCTACCCACCTTTGGTCACACTACTCCCTCAATGGTATGTCCCTAAATCTTTATAAACATTCCACTACTTGCTAAAATTTCTACCAATAGATATCTACTTACTTATGGCCTCTATAATTCTTCTCCTATCTATCAAATAACCCAAAATATAACAGACAACCAATTTACACAAGTAGCTATGAAATATTGGTAAATTCTAATAAGTAAGACCATTCGTCACCCTTCAATAGAAAGGATAGGAAGATAGGGAAAATAATCGAGAGCGATTATGAAGCTCCCAAAGCGGTAGAGGATATCCAATGATGTAAACAGAGAGAAAGTTACGAACCATAGTCTTATTGGCTAGATTGGGCTACTCTAGTCCACTCACTTGCTAACCCGAAGGGCCCTTCGTTTCTAAAAAGGCTTGCATTCCGTAAAATACAGAAATCTCGTTCTCAAAATTTTATTTCAAACGAGGTTCCATAATAGAACGAAATTTAAGAAATCAAGATTGTGATCTTACCCATGGTTATTTAAACACTCGAGCAAGGAACATAAATACAATACCAGATCGTATCTCGACTTCCAGACAGATGGGATAAAGGTTACAAATGGATTCACATTCTAAGGGGTGGAGATTACATAATAGGTACAAAGGCCGATTTCCAATAGTTCAGTTCTATAGTCCAAAATGCGCCTTCAGTGACTCTTATGTTTAAGTAGCACATGAGGCCTCAATTGGGTGGCACACTAGTGGCATGTGCGTAGTGGGCTTTGGGTATATCCCAAAATTTTAGAAGGCTTACAGTCTACCCACCTTAGAGGCTAGGATATGGTGGCAAGGTTCCTGTCACAGGGCTGGCCGACGGTAGCTACACTTACGTATACGACTATCATGGTCATGGGGATACTAGGTATCTATCTATCAATTACGAGCTTTCGCCTTTCTAATCAGTGAAAAACAAAATAATAAGGAGTTCAAGAGAGATGTCACTGAATACAATTACGTGATTCAAGGACGAAGGTATAATTCAAGAGGATTTGTCAAAGCAGTCGTGGATGAGATCCTATAGACAATTACATCTCAATCGACGTAGGATAATTAGATGAAGAGCGAACCAATTGTATCATGGTTGATCAGACCATAATACAATAATTCTGATTAGACAATATGTTAGCGGGCGTCCCCAATAAACATGTGTCTTGAATCAAGCTCGATAAAAGAGTAAGCTTGCAAAACTAGGCTGTAATTGCAGCGTTGGTCAAGATAGTCAAAACATGAGTACGCGAGATTTTTGAAATGAGGAATAAGTAGTTTGAGTTTTGGGGGAATCAATCCTTACATGGTGTTCTTGCTCATACAGTCTTCCTACTATCTTCCTATCAATAAGGCCTTGGTCGACTAATGAGTTATGGAACTCTAAATTTTATATTCTAAGTAAATCCTTGGTTCCGTGATTCGGATATGATAAGCTATCAGGTACTCTACTCTATATTGACACAAGGGTCTCTAAAATCTAAGGAGGTCAATGAGGACATAGTTTTAGCAATGACCTATAACCTACAATTCTTTAAAAAGGATTTCAATTCTATGGATTGTGCCTCGCTAGTGCGCTGCTGGCTGGCCATTGCAGTCGTAAAATTTATTCCAACTATTTTTCTAAGACTTCAAGGATATCTAAAGGTCCAGTCTAATTGACTAGGATAGACGGCGTATCATCTGCGTATAAGTCTCATTCCTTAAGGTAAAAGGCTGGTCGAAAAGAAATATCTAGAGACAAATAAAAATAAGAACATCCTAATCTTGATTTCATAAATATTTCAAATGGTTGAGGGAAAAACTTTGAACCAATCTTACATCGAGATTTGTATACGAAAAGCAGAATCAAAATTTTAAACTAACTCCTTACAGCGAAAGAGAATTCAAAATAGTCAATTCTAACTTTATCATGTGATGTTTATATCTAATAGAGCAAAAGAAAATTAAACAGTTTATCAAAATCAAAATTAACTCCTTAATTCTAGGCAAGTCTAACATACCAAGTGAATAGAATATCCACATGGAATTATATCGTCATATCAAAGTAAGAGTGTACCTACAGGGTTCTAGCAAGCAATCTAAATTTAACAATTCTGAATTGTATGGCCTATTTAACAACCTTAGCTACCCAATCGGTCAATCTGAACAAAGGACTCCTAGTCCTAGTTATTATCTTAAATCATTTTAATCCTAATTGTGAATGAGCATTTTCTGAGCGCAGGCTCGTAATAGTACGACTAACGTACCATCACGAGTTCGCATGATTTACGAAAACTGACCTGCATGGGCCACCACAAAAACATGTCACGACCCGCACCCGCTTTTCGGATACGAGACATGTCCAAGCCAGCCTACGCCGCAGAGTCGGCGGTAGAACGCTGTCAAGCCCGCAAGAAAGAAATGCTCAAAATACACATTTGCTGCTCATTCACAATTCTAAATTTATTACAATATTTACAATTAAAGAAAATACAAGATTTATAATTAATGGAAATGATACATTGTTATCTATTTCTAGGTTGTCTTCAGCATACCCAAGTTCTCCCAGTGCTAAGAGTGATCGCGGCTAAACCTGAAAAATGTTGGTTATCCAGTCAGGATTGGAACAAGTACACAAACCGACGACAATGCAAAACATAACAGAATTAACAAGACATGAAAATAGCATATGAGATATGAAAGCTGTAAGAAAACTGATGACATGGCACGGTAGAAAAGTACACAAGGAAAAACTAATAAAAGACATCTATCTAGGTGGTGTAAAATATCCTTTTCGACATGTGAACGGCTAGGGGGTAAATACGGCTCACTGCACGTGTCGTGTGCAGCTGCTATCGTTCAAGAATAGACTCATAGAATAATTCTGGGTAGTTCACATGTTTACTAAGATATTTTCCCTCCCGACTACTCCGTGTGACGAGCGTGTCAACAAGCAGCAAGATATATGTATAGACATGAAATAAGAAAACTACTATGAATCGGAAAGCAATCAGAAAGTACACTTGTCTGAGGTCCTTAGCTGGAGAAACCAATAATACCATACCACTCGATAAGCCACAATCGGTCAACACATGTAGAAGTCTTCGGATGCTGAAATAAACAGTACCAACGTTCTCAGAATAGTCAAATTAGCTAGGATTGCCTGTCCTTAAGCCCAATTCTGGACACAGGGGCAAAACGGTAATTTGGGCAAAAACGATGTCCGTCGTTGGATCCGCTTTGTACCGAAAAGCGTGCCAGAGTTATCGGTCTCTAAAGTCGTCAAACTACATGTCTACGGATCCAGTTTTCCGATACGAACCCAACCGTATGTCCAAAGTTGGATTCCGGTGGGCCGTGCACAAAATCGTCCGTAGAGTTCAAAATGGTCTGTTAGCCTAGGGTCGATACTAAGTAGTCTGAAATACGCAAAATAAGAACGTATGACTAGTCACGTGATTAATCTAATCTAATGAAGTAGAAAATTCCAAATAAAGAAAAATCTTATTTTAAGAAAGTATAACTTTTAGATTTATATCTTATTGGTCAAACCCCTTTTAAAATAATATATAATATTCTCTAGGTCTTCGAGAGCCCGTATATTCCAAAGTCCAAATGTACATTCAAATAAAAGTCCAATGAAATCCATGCCCAAATTATTTAATATACACATTATAATTATTACTCTAAAATGTATATTCCTTCATACTTGTATCTATTTATACTAAACTAAATATACTAATACGTATATAATTATATCATATATAAATTACGGCTTGGCCAGCCCAATATAAAATAACAATGATGATAGTAATATCATACAGTATCCTTTATATATATTAGTATAATATCTAATGCTGACAGAACCTTACAGAATTATATGGATATCAATACTACTCTTAGTTTATAGTAAATCTACTAAATAAAATATTATTTTCTTTCTCTTTCTCGAGTACCTAGGCTTAAGTAAAAAGGGGAGAACCACAGCATTGCTGCTGTTCCCTAGTATTGTTTAAATCAATGAGTAAATCAAACTTAACTTCATATAACACAATAGAAAAAGAGAGAGTCTAAAGCACAGAGAGAGAAGAATTAAAGAGAGAAGAGAGGACAGAGGGGCTCACCTCCAGCATGGCCGTTCGGCGGAGCGCGGCCTAGCAGGCGGCTCCGGCGCTTTGCTCCGGGTAAGTGCACGGTCGACCGAAGTGGAGATGGCTCAGGCTGAGCGGCGGTCTACCACTGGAAGCTCGTGCGCGGTGCCGGTCCCACCAGATCGGCCGGAAGGCACCGATCTGGCTCGACGGCCCGAGCGGAGGTCGGCACACATCGGTGGTCTGGTCGGGCGGGTCTGGCTGTCCCGTTCGCCGACGCTCGAGCTGCTGCTGTGGCCAGATTTTCCACGGTGGGGGCAGTGGTGGCTCCTCGCTGGGAGCGGTCGGGATGATTCCTCACCGCCGAGCGTCTTCGTCGGGCTCCGGGCGGCTCGACGACGGGAGGAAAAGACGGCACCACCCAGGCAGTGGATGGCGCTTAGTCACGGCAGAGGGCATGGTCTCGACCGCGGCTCGGCGGATCCAGTCGCCAGGCGTAAGGCTTAGTGGTGGCGAGGGTCGCGCTGGGCGGGGTGGTTCTACAGGGTGGAGGCGCATATATTGGAAAGTTAGGGTTTCTCATCTCGTCTCTCCCTCAATCTCGATTCCCATATAATATATATACACGAGTTGTGTACTGTAGGGTCGGCTTCTCGGGTTGGCATGGTTCGGGCTGAGGAAGTATTGGCCTGTTGCTGGTTGGGTTTCGGGAAGTGCCAAGTGGGGGCTGGGCTTGGGTTTAGTCGGTTGGGACTGCTGGCAATCAACCACAATGGACTAAGCTGACGTAGGATCGTATGCATGTTCGTATGTTGCAGCAAACTTGCAACTGATCCATATTGGAATGAATTGAATTGAGTTCCAACTCAATTCAGTTCACACATACATTTCATTTCAATTCAATTCAATACTATACTATACTATATACTCATAATAATAACAGAGGTCACCACCATCGGCACTTGTTGCTTTAGGCAGTGGTACAAGTCATATTTGGAGGCCGAGTGTTTGTTGTGCACGTATTTTCTTTTCTATTTCATATACATATATATATACGCCTGTATATACATTATTTATACAACTACACATTTATATATATATATATATTTATATATATATCGGATATATATACACTCATTTATTATTCTTTTGGTAAAGAAGAATTTAATAATAACTAATAATAATAAATAGTCTATATTTAATAACCACAGTAATAATATTATAACCTCCATAAAATAGTAACGAAATTCGATAAGCCAATAAATAATTATTTATAAAATCTAAAAATCAAAATAAAATAAATAATAATAGAATATTTAAAGAAAATTCGGGAAGGGGAGCTACAAGGCTAGTCGTTGAATTTTACGCCAGGGACAGACTGTCAGGCCGTATTTAATGCAGAAAATCGGATTTGACAGAATGATTATGCTGACAGCATGCAACACAGAAGTCGAGAAGATCGGATTGTCACCAAACCCGATACTTGTCGTATGGTGTGCAGAGAAGGCTATTTTACGCTCAATAAAATCACTTCTTTTTACGCACGATAGTTATGTGAGCTTTTACGCTCAAGGCTATTGTGAGTGTAAAGTCTATTTGGGCTAAGTTTTACGCTCAAGGCTATTTTAGCCACTTTACGCTGGGAAGTTTTATTTGGGTTGTTTTTACGCCAGTTGCCACTTTACGCTCGGAGTATATTTTGGGTCGTTTTTACGCCCGATCTTTCCTGACTACTTTGGAACGTGGTTTATCCACGTGGCTTTCATGCCACATTTATTGAGGAACATGTGTACGTGCTCCCTATTTTTGATGAAATAATGGGACACGTGTCAACATACATAGAGGGTGACTTCCATCTGGGTGACAGTTACCAGCGTAAAAACCCAATTTTGTTGCTTTTTACGCACAATGGGTCAAGTCTATAAATAGACTTATTTTTCACATCAAAGGCATCATGCACAGAGAGACAGGAGAGAATACATAGAGATCAGAGCCCAGATACTTTGATTTTCGGGAGCATTCTTCTTCAACTTTTCTTCCAGGACAGAGTAAAGCAAAGCAGGAAAGCATTCGACCTCGCCATCAGTGCCCAAGTGCGTCGATACCTTTCTGGTGACTTAGTTCTTCCGGCTGTTCACCTTCTAGCAGTGATCTTCATCATCATCGTATGGTCCAAGGAACAAAGTGATCGCCTTCAGATCGGACTTCCATAGCAATACTTCCCAGAACATTTGTACTTTTTGTACTTTTTCTCGTTTTATTTTCAAAAGCCAATTTTTAGGCATTTTGTTAAGTGAAACACTATTACAAATTCTTCATGATTACATGTAAAAGCTATCTACTCAGCCTACAAGTGCGCAGCCTACAAGTGCGCAATCAGAGTGAATCACTTCCTAGTCAGGAGCGCAGCACTTTCCCGCTCCAATATGGCTAATGAAGCAGTTATTGAGCAGAATGGAGGGAAGCAAATCCTATACGAAGCTCACAGCATAGCCTTTGGCTCTTCCAACACAACGAAGGGCCTGCCGTTGAGCCAAATCCAGTGCATCTCCAAGATGTTGTTCAGGTTCAAACCCCCATGCCACATGCTCAAGTGCATCTCGAAACTCTGTTGTTCTTCCACAAGACTACAGCTTCATTGAACAAAGAGATCTACAACCAACACTCAACTTTTGCAAGGCCTACGGCCGTTCGAAACTAAGTCAGGATCGAGCATGACAGAGAAATATCAAGAAGCAATGAACAAGTGGCTTCCTCAAAAGCTTTCCTTTATATAGGTTGTGTGTGGTCTAACCCACGCGCCATATGGCATCGAGTCAAACGCTCCGGGTTAATTGGTTGAACCTAAAACTCATCATAATGAATCTCATTTAATGAGGTTTTTGACTAAGTCTTCGTTGCTTCTCGAACCCTTCAAAAGTGGCAGCAATTAAGGAGGCATTGACCCAGTCGCCCCAAAAGTGTAGTCAATAGTCGTCCCAAAAGTGCAGTGACTCATCACATCAAAAGCATAGTGATTCGTCATATCAAAAGCGCAACGACTCGTCACTTCAGCATTAATGACACATTAAGCCAAAGTGTCAGAAGACAGTAAAATGATAGCTATCAAGTTGTCAGTTGTCAAGATAGCAGTTGACAGATGTCAGTCAAAAACAGTTAACACAACTCTAGCTAGAAGCGGAATGACACGACTGTTTGCCATGAAATATAAAAGAACAGAACAATTATCGGAGGACTGGACTTTTACTTCACAATACAAACTCGCTTGTACAAAGAAAGCCTAGGGGCGAAACCCTAGGTACAACAATCTAAGTACAATTGTTTATTTTAGATTCTGGGGGGTGACAATAGAGGCTCGGGAAAGCGACGGCAGCTCTGCCTTACTCCTTGGACGATCGGATGCAGCCTTGACTCCGGGGAAGAACTGTTTGGCGTTGAGGAAATGCTCTCCTTTCTTTCTCTATCTGTCTCTCTCTCTCTGTGTGTCCTCCTCTGTCTATGTATCTCTTGCAAGGGAATGGCACCTTGCTATTTATAGAAATGGGATCGTCATTAGGGTTTGCAATAATTGTCCCTTCTTAAAGTGGCGGCGGCCTGTTGATTGATCAATCTGGGCCATTAGTCTTGAGTGTGATGAATCTGGGCCATTAATGTAGATTGTGCCAAATCCTATCAGTAATTAATGCTGATTGCAATGAATCTCCATTATGATGATTTGTTGATATCTGTAAATCTGAATGAATAAATTTGATTCATTCTTCCGCCACGTGTCCCAGATTATTGGGATTTGACCCAATCTTTGATTACAGTAAATCTGGGTTATTGAGATTGATTGGCTTTATGACACGTGTCCTGCCACGTGGCTCAACCGCGAGCCACTGAGGAAATCTGAGCCGCATGAGGATTGAGCCGCATAAGGTTGGCCACGTGTCAAGGCTGATTGGGGAGGGGTCCCTGATTATTTGAACCGCATAATGATGATCTGCGCCGCATGAGCGTAGGCGGCCGCATGATGGGTAGCTTCATCGTGAGCCGCATGGAGATAGTCTTCGTGAGCCGCATGGGGGAGTCTCTGCTTGAGCCGCATAAGACATCTTCGGCCTGAGCTGCATAGGACAGCTTCGGCCTGAGCCGCATGGGGAGTCTCCGCTCGAGCCGCGTACGACTGTCCACGTGTCAAGGCCGTATGGCATTTTCTGGATCTCGGGAGATCGTGTCAGAGATTTTCTTCGTTTTCCTAGGAGTCTGCCATTATGACAAAGTCATAATTGCATCTTTGTGTCAAGACTGTCGCCTTGTCAGAGCTGTCAGCCGTCAAGGCATTTAATGCGGTACAGGACAAAGGAAAAAGCTGTTTGTAAGCCACGTGGCTTCTTTCTGGACCGCATGAAACTTATTGAGCCGTATTGACACTTGAGCCGCATGGATCCCTGAGCCGCATGAGCTTTCTGAGCCGCATGGGGCTCCCTAGTCGTATGGATCTTTCTCTATTCTTTTTCATGCTTCTACAAGACCCCCTTCAAAGTTTTCAATTTGCAAAATTGAAATACTTTGAATAAGAAACATGGCTGTGTGTAAACTCTCATGGCCGCATATGATGTCCTAACCGTATGGATATTTCGGCCGCATGGATGCTTCGGCCGCATGGGTGTCTCAGCCGCAGGAACTTTTCAGGCCGCATAGCTCCTTGCCACGTGGGCGTGTCTTTAATTTCCTCGAATTTAGTTTTAGTGCCGTCTTTAGGGGAAATCCTAAGGGTCGGCTCATTAAATCTTTTGGATTTTATGCCCTGGGTGAATCTCCTTTATGAAAGAGGGGACGAAAGTCGTATGGATTCCTAGAGTCTGAACTTGAGGCTGCCCGTGTTGATAGGGGGCTGATTATCCAGGAGGCTGATATGGTTAATCAAGCTTCGGCTGACCTGGAGATTGCCCTGCAGAAGTTGGAAGACGACTAGCGGGCACTTATGGAATTGGGTGATGGGGAGCAGTTGTCCAAGGAGGCTGAACGTCGAGCTAAACAGCGGCTCGAACAGGAGGCCATCTTGGTGAAGAATCGCCTTTTGGAATTGTGTAATGTCGAACTATAGTCGGCCTTTTCTTCTTTTGTTTTCTTTTCTTTTTTCTTTTCTTTTTTGAGAGGGACGTGGTCCCAAAACATGTAATGCTTTTTCGTCCTTCAAATAAAGAGTGCTTTCCATTCTACCCTTCATTTGTATTGCTTGTTGTGCCTGTGATATTACGGTGTTGTTTGCCCCGTATGGGGGACTTGTCTGTGGACCTGTTACCCCTGGCATACCTTAGTTTTAGGTATGTGTAACAAGTTTGATTGGGGATACCTAGAACGATTCCATGGTAAGGTGGTCATGGATGCTCTTGGTAGTGGAAGAAGGAATGCCATGGAGCAGCTGGGCTTTCGGGGCATGATGAGAGATGATGGGCCTGTACTAAGAAACTTAGCAAAGGATATTTGTGGGCCTATTATCCTTGGCGTACCCTGGCTTAGGATACGGATAATAGGATGAAAGGGAACCAACATACTTACTCAGAGGTAATGAGGACATGGTAAGCATGAAGGCTTTGTTCACCGCGGAATCTTCCTACTCAGAGGTAATGAGGACATGGTAGGAGTGGATCCAACGGAGGATTTTTGTGGTCAACAGAGGACATTTGTGGACCTACTATCCTTGGCGTACTCCGGTTGTGGGTACGGATAGTAAGTCGAAGGGAAATCAACATACTTACTCAGAGGTAATGAGGACATGGCAAGCATGAGGGTTTCTTCGAAGGAGCCTTCCCACTCAGAGGTAATGAGGACATGGCAGGAGTGGGCTCAATGAAGGGGGGTACATAGAACAACTCAGAGGTAATGAGGACATGGAAGTTCTATGTAGAGGGGTGATTTGTTTTTGGCGGAACTGAGACGACTCAGAAGTAACATCGACATGGTCATTTTGGAAATTTGTGGATCTGTTACCCTTTTTGTGCACTGGGAGTGCGGGTAGTGGATCATGAGGAAGGAGCTCTTTCAGGAAGAAAGTTCAGAGGTATGGTCATACATAACTTTCCCCCAAAAGAGTGACCGGAATGTAAGTTCAGGGGTACCAGCGGGTACATAACTCGACAATCTAGGAATTTTGGAATCAAACTGTAAGTTCAGAGGTACCAGCGGGTACATGACTCGATAATATGGGATTTCTGTGGAAGAAGGACGTGAGTTCAGCGATACAAGAGGGTACATGACTCAGAAATCTAGGATTTCTGTAGAATATGAGTTCAGCGGCACCAGCGGGTACATGACTCGATGATCTGGAATATTGTGAATGTGAGTTCAGCGGTACCAGCGGGTACATGACTCAATGAACTGGAATATTGTGAAAGTGAGTTCAGCGGTACCAGCGGGTACATGACTCGATGATCTGAAATATTGTGAGGGTGAGTTCAGCGGTACCAGCAGGTACATGACTCGATGAACTGGAATATTGTGAAAGTAAGTTCAGCGGTACCAGCGGGTACATGACTCGATGAACTGGAAGATTGTGAGAGTGAGTTCAGCGGTACCAGTGGGTACATGACTCGATGAACTGGAAGATTGTGAGAGTGATTTTAGCGGTACCAGTGGGTACATGACTCGATGAACTGGAAGATTGTGAGAGTGAGTTCAGCGGTACCAGTGGGTACATGACTCGATGATCTAGAAAATGTCGTTCAGATATAATATTTCTTCAGGAACTTGCCGTTGACGGGCAACATGAGCAAGTCTCCGTTTTGTTTTGCGAGGCGTTACGCACCATTGGAGAATACGGCCTCAATGATAAACGGTCCTTCCCATTTTGGCAGGAATTTGCCGACGGTTTTGTGAGTCATGACCATCGGCCTCCGGACTGCCAGAACGAGATCGTCCACTTGGAATGTTCTGATTTTAACCTTCTTGTTGAAGGCTCCGGAGATGCGTGCTTGATATAGCTCGATTCGTTGCTGAGCCAAGAGGCGCTTCTCATCTAAGGCCTCCAACTCTTGTAGCCGGCGACGGTAGTTATCATCCGTCGTCAGTTGGTAAGTAAGGACGACGCGGAGTGAGGGTATTTGAGTCTCCAATGGGAGGACTGCCTCACTCCCGTACACCAGGGAAAATGGCATGTTCCCAGTGGCTGTTCGGACTGTAGTACAGTATGTCCATAAACATTCACCAAGCTTCTCGTTCCAGTCGCGTTTGTTGGACGATACGAACTTCTTGAGGAGTTTGATGATTGTTTTGTTGAATGCTTCTGCCAGCCCATTCGCAGCCGAATTGTATGGTGTTGAAGTAATATTCTAGATGCGGTGCTTGTCGCAGAACCGATAGAAGACGTGGCTTGCAAACTGCGGACCATTATCGTGGATGATCCTTCGAGGCAGTCCAAAGCGATAGATGACGTGATGCTTGAGGAAGCTGATCACGTTTGAAGTCTTTACTTCTGCAAGCGAGACAGCTTCTGCCCATTTGGAGAAGTAATCCGTGATTGCGAGTATGAAGCGATGTCCTCGGGAAGAAGGTGGAGCTATCGGACCGATGATATCCATTCCCCATGCTTCAAACGGCCAGGACGCCACTGTCGGATGTAGAAACTCGGATGGCTGGTGGATGAAGTCCGCGTGGACTTAGCAGGCTTTGTATTTTTTTGCATAGTCTATCGCATCTGCTACCATCGTGGGCCAGTAGTAGCCTATTCGGCGAAGACGGTCTTGTAATTTAGGGCCAGGCTGATGGGCCCCATAGACACCGTCATGAGCTTCGCGTACGGCTTCTTTGGCTTCTGCGTTTGACAGACATCGAAGCAATAGTCCATCATAAGATTGCCGATACAACATTTTCGTCTCTGTATCGTAGAAGAATCTGAGAGAACGCCTTCTGATAGAAGTGGCTTCCTTTGGATTCTCGGGCAGGATGTCGTAGACTACGAAGTCTATGAATGGTTGTCTCCAGTCTGGCGCTTCGTCGATCGTTTGGGCGGAATAACTCGTCACGACTTGAACGTTGTTCTTGGGACAGACCAGTTCGTGGCCTATCACATCCATCGATTGATGAGTATGGTTCGGCACTACTAGGGAAGCGGCAAGGCCTGCTAGGGCATCGGCTTCGATGTTCTGGAGTCTGGGAACATGTTCGATGAAGAATCCCTCGAATGACGAAATAATATTGATCGCTATTTAGTCATAGGGGATCATGTCTTCGTGGCGGACTTCGTACGAACCCCGGATCTGATTGACGATTAACTGCGAATCACCGTATGCTTCAAGATATTCTACCCCCAGCTCTTTTGCAAGCTGAAGGCCAATGACCAAAGCGTTATACTCGGCCACATTGTTAGAACAAGGTTCCGTGAGGGAGTAAGCGCGATTGATCACCAATCCGAAAGGAGACACCAGCACCACCCCGACTCCGACGACGATGTTGCCCTTAGGTCCGGTCCTTGAGGCGCCATCGAAGAACATTCGCCATATATCATCGTAGAAAGTTGTATGCAAGTCGGCGACCTCATCTGGGATTCCTTCATATATTCTGGATGACTCCGAGCCTGGGTGGGCTGCTAAAAAGTCTGCCAGAGCTTGGCCCTTAACAACCTTTTGCGGGACGAAGATCATATGATAGGGGGACAGTAATATTGCCCATGTAGCGAGGCGGGAGCTGAGTGCTCCTGGTTTCGTCATGAGGACCCTGAGAGGATTGACTCGTGAGATCACATGTATGCTTTGTCCTGTGATATAGTGTCGCATCTTTTGAATGGCGAACACCAGGGCGAGGCATTCCTTCTCCACGGTGGTGTATCGGTGCTCTGGCCCAACCATCATTCGGCTGAGGTAATATATAGCTTGTTTATGGCCTGCATCATTGTTTTGTGCCAGCAGAGCGCCGAGGGAATGCTCCATTGCTCGTACATAGAACAGGAATGGTTTTCCAGCAACCGGGGCCACCAGGACTGGAGGGTTCGACAAATATTCTTTGATGCTGTCGAAGGCACGCTGACATTCCTCGTCCCATACGAATGAGACGCCTTTCTTCATGAAATGGGTGAATGGTCGACATTGCCCGGAGAGGTTAGAAATAAACCTTCTGATGTAAGCCAGCCTCCCTTGAAGGCCCCTGAGTTCGCGGAGATTTCTCGGGGGACCCATCTCCATAATTGCCTTCGTCTTTTCTGGATCGACGTGAATTCCCTGGGCGGTAATAATAAAACCTAGGAATTTTCCGCTGGATACGCCCAAGAAGGATTTTGTGGGATTCATCCTCAGGTTGTGTGCTCGCATCAGGTCGAAGACCGTCCTCAGATCCTGCAGATGGTCTCCCTTATAGCGACTCTTGACGGCGATATCATCAATATAACACTCCACAGTCTTGCGCAAGTGGTCTCTGAAGATGATACTCATGGCTCTTTGGTATGTGGCGCCAGCATTCTTTAAACCGAAAGGCATGACTGTGTAGCAGTATGTGCCAATCGGCGTTCGGAATGATGTATGCTTCTCGTCGTCAGGAGACATCTTGATTTGGTTGTACCCCGAGAAACCATCCATGAATGACATGCGTTCGAAGCCGCATGTGTTGTCAACCATGATGTCTGTGATAGGGAGGGGGAATTCATCTTTGGGACATGCCTCGTTCAGATTGCGAAGTCGATGCAAATTCGAATCTTCCCATTCTTTTTGAGGACCGGAACTATATTGGCAACCCAGTCAGGATGTTGCTCTTCACGAATGAAGCCGCTGGCTATCAGTTTGTTGACTTCAGCTTCGATCGCATCCATGATGCCCGGGCGGAAGCGTCGCTGTTGTTGTTTGACTGGCTTTGCATCTGGCCGAATGTTGAGCTTGTGAAGGGCAACCTCAGGGTTTAGTCCTGGAATGTCTTCATAGCTCCAGGCGAATACATCGATATATTCTTTGACAAGTTCCAGTAACGATTCTCGCTCTTCGTCTGTCAGGTTTTTACTGACGAATATTGGTTTTGGAGAAGATTCGCTGCCGAGGTCGACTTGTATAACCTCATCTTCAGTAGGAGGTTCCCTCTGTTCGAACCGCTTTTCCTATAGTGTATCTAGCTGTTGGGCCCACAGCTCTAACTCGAAAATTTTAGGCATGTCCTCATCTTCTTCGTAAGCGTCGGCGAATGCCATATTGACCGACATGACTTGTCTGAATATGTCTCCGATGCTGGTATCTGAATCAGAAGTTGGTGACCCGGTTGAATGTGAATGCCAGTCGCATTCCTCATCTGAAGTTTCGGGGGTCGTTGCGGGCGTAACATACCCTAATCCGCATCGAGTCTTGCTGTAGTAGTCCCGTGGTTTCCCAGCCGAGACTGGTGGCTTCAAAGGTAATCGTCGACCGGTGCCGTAGTTCAAGCCTGGCGTAGTCTCCAGATCATATCCCTGTTTTTGCATGAGGTATTTGAATTGGGGGCTATAGAGATAAAGAGACAGTCTCCCGGCATCTGATTCAAGGTCAACTTCTTCTATGGTGAAGGGCTGCGGATCGTCTTTCCGACCGAAGATGATTGGGTGGTCCCCTCCCTCGATTATGTGGTAAGCATATTCTAGTGGGGTAAGCTGGATTGCGGTGTACACAATTGTCACCTGTGTGTGTAGGTGAGTGCCTATACCGTGTTCTATAGCATACATTGTACAAAGCTTATTGAGCTCGAGGTAGTTCAAAGATAGCCCTTTATTGATGAAGTAAGGTATCTTTTCTAGGGGGATTACATCATCTGCGGAGGGAACATCAGTGTGGGCAGCCACATACTTGGCTAGCTTCGGTTCTTCTTCGGCTATCCCCTGTATAAATGAAGACTGAGAGGATGACCTGGGCAGCTTGATCGTCAGGGGTTCTACTGGTGGAGCAGAACGTGGAGTCGTTGGCATACTAGCGACCCCCAGTTTGGTACCTGATGCGGGGCGGGGAGTTGTTGGCTCGCTAGAAGCTCCAGACTTTGTATCGGGGTGACAACTCTTCTTGGGAAGGCGTATCGTCATTAGCTTGTCGGCGGGGTTGAGCTTCTCCATTTGTGGTTGGCCGACTCTTGGTAGTCTAATTGTCAGTGGCTCCGTTGAGGGTCTTGGCACTTGGCCAGACCTTGGCAGCCGGATTATCATTTGTTCTTCTTGTGCTGAGAGGCTGATCGCGTCCTTACGCAGAGTGGCCGTAAGGGGTGCAAATTTGCCAGGTTTGCGAGCTTAAAGGTGGATCGTCAGAGGTTCTTCTGATCCTGAGGCTGCCTCAGTTTGAGCTTGTACATCTTCATCCAGGTGCCTTTTTGACTTCTCGTAAAGGCAGGAATCCGAGTAGTAGGACTCGACTCCCTTGAAGGGATCGATGTCGGCAAATTCTGTCCTCACAAAGTCGTATTTGTCGACATATTTGAAGCACTGGTGCAGCGTGGAGGGCACAATCATATAATCATGTATCCAAGGACGCTCCAAGTGCATGTTGTAAGAAGTGTCCGCATCTATGACGTAACAGGTCACTTCTGACTGGAGATCACCAATTTGGCACTTCAAGCGAATTTTCCCGATTGGGTAGCTCCTGCCCGAATTGAAACCGCTAATGGCGGTGCTTGTTGGTGTCAGACGATGCATCGAAATACGAAGATGATATAACAGACCCTTCGGAATGATGCTTATGGAAGAACCAGGATCAATGTGCATTTGGTCCACCTTTACGTCCCCGATGTATCCGGTGTAGTATAACGGACGATCGTGCAGATTGGTTTTGATGAGCATATCCTGCGGAGTGAAGACAATGTTGGGCATCGCCCCTGTGCAAGCGCTGTCTTGGAGATTTGCAGGCGGACTCTCTCCTGTGAGATTGACCTAAGCCAGATATACGTCAACATTTTGGAGTGCATCGCTCAGAGCCGCGCGAACGTCCTTTGAGAGCCTCAGGAGCTCGTATAATGACAATTTGGCTGGTGTATTGGCCAACTGCGCCAAGATGTCGAAGTTGTAGGGCCTCTCCAGCCCCTGAGGTGCATCTTTTCGGAGGGATTTGTCAAAGTGAGTCTCCTTCGGCCTAGACTTGTCGGTCGTCGGAGGCTGAGACGGTCCCGGAGTGTCAGCAGTAGCTGGCTGATGATCTTCAGTCGAGTTATCAGCCACAGGTTGGGATTGTGCCCCGGACCGGGTAACGACAGCTGTGACTTCCTCAATATCTGCCGAGGTTGCGTGGCAGATTTTGACTTTTCCACTCTTTTTCTTACAAATGGAAGGTGGTGTGGACTGAGTCACCTCGAGTACCAGGTCCGGATGGACCCACATGATCTCTTCCCGTGATGTGGTGAGGGGCACTAGACCAGCAGCTTGATCCCGAGGAGGTGGAAGATTAGCAATCTCCATTGTCGCCAGAGGGACGGGTACTACGTCGTCTTGAGTCTCCATTGGAGGGAAGCTGCCGAACTGTACGGACACCATGTTGGCTGCCACGGTTACCTCTTCGAAATCGATGGCCAGAGCGTTCGAATCGATGAGATTTTGGATATATCGTTTCAGTTGGTAGCAGTCATGTGTAGCATGGTGGAAGTAGCGGTGGAAGTGGCAGTATTTCGGGCTCTCCATTTCTGCCGGTCGAGATTCTCGTCTTGGTGGAGGGAGCTAAATTCTGTCCCCTTGTATGAGCATGTCCAAGATGGGCTTGACGTGGCTGTCTTCGAAGGAGTAGGTCATTTGCGGCCATTGTTTGTCTGCCGGTCTTGGCTCAGGTTTCTGGGCTGTGTCGGCCACCATAGCCTGCTTGCCTCTGTTGTCCCGATTGTTGGAGGGGTTACCCCTATTGTCGTTGTTGGTATTGGGACGCTTGCCCTTGTTCTCTCCCTCTGAGATGTGCAATCCCAGCTGGCGAGCCTTCTTCAGTCGTTCTTCGGCGCTAGTGGCACTAATGATAAACGTCTTCCAATCCTTAAATTGACTTTTGTCCATCCAGAGACTGATTGTTGGGAGCAGTCTCTTTTGGCAAATTTCAATCAAGGAGGAATCTGGAATACCAGACGGCAACTTCATTACGGTTTGGCGAAACTGCTCAATATAGTTCCTTGTCAGCTCCTTCTCCCCTTGGACGACGTCCATGAGAGTGGACATTGTGACGTCCTGCCCTACTTCGTAGAATCTTTCCAGGAACATGCGCTTGAAGCTCGCGAAGGAGTGGATGCAGTTGTCTGGCAGGTTACGGTACCAGTCAAAGGCGACCCCTTCCAATGCCCCAATGAATAATCGTGTGAGGATGGCATCGTCATGGGGCAGATGGTCAGTGGTGACCTCGAAGTAAGTAATGTATCGACTTGCGGAGGTCTTGCCATCGTAGGGATTGATGTTGAACGGCTTATATCTTGGTGGAAAGGGGACATCCCTCCACGCAGCAGGGTATGGTTGCCGTATTCTTAGGTCTTGAGAGTTTTCTCGGGCGTGAAACATGGCTCGGAGCTCTTGGACCTCTCTTCTTGCTTTCCTGGCATCATCTGCAGCGGTGGGAGCCGTTATTTCAGGAGGATTATTGCCCGGGTTCGATGCCGCTGAATTCGAGTCTGCATTGACCACGGGACCTGCGCTTGTTTGGCCAGGCGTCCCTCCCTGCAAAGTTGGAAGAGCCGCTTTGATCTCGTCCACAGACTTGACCAAGGCGTGGAGTATGGCCTCCAGAGTGTCGATGCGTTGGCGATCGCTGGAACCACCTTGGTTGCTGTCCGTCATGAACACCGTCCTTACATGAGGAGAGATGGAAGGAACGGTAGAGGATGTGCCCTCCGAGTCATACCCTTGTACCGAGAAGTCATCGGGGTATGTGGAAATGTTTTTCTCTGGTTCGGACTCGGAAGGGATAGTACCCCCAGCTTCAGAGCTTGCTTCATCTTGCGAGTCGTGGACGTCCTCGGGGACGTCATCACCTATTGTATTGATGGAAGAGTTGTTTCCCCGGGCTCGTCTCCTTGGAACATCGGATTATCGTGGATGTTCGGAGGAGTGCTACCCCCAGTTCCAGCGACCCCCAGTGGTGTAGATGATGAATCACCCACTGTAGCAGATTTTGTCTTCGAACGGGTTCCTTGGAAAACTCCGGTGGAGGACAACCGGTTAGATGACAGTTTCTTAGTCGCAGTGGTTGAAACCTTCGGGCTGGGAACATTGGTCTTCTTTCCTCTCCCATCGGTGGGGATTTTCTGAGTAGAATTGCAGGAGACAACAAGAGGCGCCTCGTCTTCTGAGCTTGGTCGTTGCAGTCTTTGGAAGACGGACCGTCGGTCTTCTTGTACTGTTGCGTTGCTGCAACAGCAGTTGACAATAATTTGGGTACAGTGACGTCCGTGGGAGGACTCTTTGCACCCCGGGGCACCTTCTCTTTCTTTGCGTTTGTGGAGGATGGCCTCACGCAAGTCAGATGGGTCTGGATCGACCATGTTTGCTCCCTGGATTTTGGGAGACTTTTGGGAACCTCTCTGTCCGTTTGCCGCCGGGGGCTGGACTCGAGTGGTTCTGTACAACATCCCATCAGAGGCCCGCATAACAGTATGTGGGACGCTCGGATGGTCAGAGGTCGGATCAGCGGACCGAGCTTGCCAAGCTCGTGCTGCCCTAGACTTCTTCACTCTAGTACGTGAGGGCACATAGTAGGAAGAGTCTAAGTAGTGCTGGAGAGAATCAGACATGTCTTCTTGGGAGCACAAGAGATCAGGACCATAGAAGAGGCGGTCGAAGACAGAGCCGCGTGGAGTAGGCGTCATGCGGCTGGAATCAACAATCTTCATGCGGCTGGCAGTCGTAGCCGCATGGGTCTTCTCCATGCGGCTGGAAACCCTGGCCGCGTGAGTGTTCTCCATACGGCTGGAAATCCTGGCCGCATGAGTATTATGCATTTGGCTAGCAGTTTCAGCCGTATGGTCATCATTCATGCGGCTGGCAATTTTGGCCGCATGAGTCTTCGCTTTGCGGCTAGTGCCCTTGTTCGGTTTCTTTCTGGAGCACATAGAATCGCTCTTTGCCCCTGCAAGTCCAGCATCGTAGTGCTTTCCTCTGCCGGACTTGGGGACAGCAGAGTCCTCTATGGCTTGAAGTGGGGCCGTGCGAGAGTCGCCTTCGCCGTCTTGGGTGGCAGAGAGTAACCCGTCGAGGGCCTGGGGAAGAGCAAATGATTTTGGCCTCCACTCCTTGCGAGCCTTATTTGTGCGGGTGCGCTTCTGGACCGGGCCCGCGCTTCCCTCGGAGAGTATTTCTTCGAACGCCTGTTGGTCGAAGCGGACGACCATCTTCTGTTGTGTAGAGCCAAGTTTGGCTGCATCCGATTGCGTCACCAACTCCTCAGCCGTGGAGAAGTTTGTCCCCAGCAGAGTCGCTATCGTGTTTGCCATTAAATATAAAAGAACAGAACAATTATCGGAGGACTGGTAATACAAACTCGCTTGTACAAAGAAAGCCTAGGGACGAAAACCTAGGTACAGCAATCTAAGTACAATTGTTTATTTTAGATTCTGGGGGGTGACGATAGAGGCTCGAAAAAGCGACGGCAGCTCTGCCTTACTCCTTGGACGATCGGATGCAGCCTTGACTCTGGGAAAGAACTGCTTGGCGTTGAGGAAATGCTCTCCTTTCTTTCTCTGTCTGTCTCTCTCTCTGTGTGTCCTCCTCTGTCTATGTATCTCTTGCAAGGGAATGACACCTTGCTATTTATAGGAATGGGGTCGTCATTAGGGTTTGCAATGATTGTCCCTTCTTAAAGTAGCGGCGGCCTGTTGATTGATCAATCTGGGCCATTAGTCTTGAGTGTGATGAATCTGGGCCATTAATGTAGATTGTGCCAAATCCTATCAGTAATTAATACTGATTGTAATGAATCTCCATCATGATGATTTGCTGATATCTGTAAATCTGAATGAATAAATTTGATTCATTCTTCCGCCACGTGTCCCAGATTATTGGGATTTGACCCAATCTTTGATTGCAGTAAATCTGGGTTATTGAGATTGATTGGCTTTATGACACGTGTCCTGCCACGTGGCTCAACCGCGAGCCACTGAGGAAATCTGAGCTGTATGAGGATTGAGCCGCATAAGGTTGGCCACGTGTCAAGGCTGATTGGGGAGGGGTCCCTGGTTATTTGAACCACATAATGATGATCTGGGCGGCATGAGCGTAGGCGGCCGCATGATGGGTAGCTTCATCGTGAGCCGCATAGAGATAGTCTTCGTGAGCCGCATGGGGTAGTCTCTGCTTGAGCCGCATAAGACATCTTCGGTCTGAGCAGCATAGGACAGCTTCGGCCTGAGCCGTATGGGGGGTCTCCGCTCGAGCCGCATACGACTGTCCACGTGTCAAGGTCGCGTGGCATTTTCTGGATCTCGGGGGATTATGTCAGAGATTTCCTTCGTTTCCATAGGAGTCTGCCATTATGACAGAGTCATAATTGCATCTTTGTGTCAGGACTGTCGCCTTGTCAGAGCTGTCAGCCGTCAAGGCATTTAATGCGGTACAGGACAAAGGGAAGAGCTGTTTGTAAGCCACGTGGCTTCTCTCTGGGCCGCATGAAACTTATTGAGCCGCATAGACACTTGAGCCGCATGGATCCCTGAGCCGCATGAGCTTTCTGAGCCGCATGGGACTCCCTGGCCGCATGGATCTTTCTCTATTCTTTTCCATGCTTCTACAACGACGTCTAGAAACACACGAGCTCAACCTCTATGGTGTACAGTTCACCCACAGCCTGGCACTTTATTAAAAGGTGCTAAGTAGCCAGTAAGGCTTCAACAACATCCAAAAGTGCAGCTTTTGCAGCACGCAATCTCTTCACAGTATGGTAGTTGGCCAATAAGGACTCAACGACGTCCAAAAGTGCAGCTCCCACAGCGTGCAACTCACTCATAACGTAGCATTTGTCCACGTGGCCAATATGGAATCGTATCTCTTCAGACATAATCAAATACAGTTCGTTCAAACTGTCCCCAGGTTGTTCAGGACTGTATCTTTTTAAATACAATTGAAGTCATTCTGTTTCAACAGAAAGAGATCTTTGAGCAATGGGCACACGCCATGTGTCATTGACTTAGTCATATTGATGAATGGGTGCTAACCACCCAAGATCTTAACAATAGGAGAATCCCAACAACTGCCACGTGTCAGCACAGTAGCAGCCCCAATAAGACAGTTACAACAGATTCTCCGAGAATCTCGTGCGTGCAGCGCTCCTGCGCACCAAAACCCCTGCGCATATTGTATATTTGCACGCCTATAAATAGCAGCAATTTTCCTTTATTCAGGGTCTGAAAAAATACTTTAACTGCTTCTTGATTGGCAACCCAGATCACCACTCGAAGTCATTCAGAGAGTCATAGCAAGTTCGTTTCATCGTCAGATTATCTACAGAGTAAAGGAGCCACCGTAGTGCTCGATCTCCATCGTCACACTTTTCCAGAATCAATTGTACTTAGATTTCCTATTTAGGATCTCTTTTGTACTCTTTAAAAGTTTGAAATATAAAAAAGTTCTTCAACTTTTATTTATGGCAAACAGTGACGAGAGTAGCAAGGACTTTGGAGTTGGTTAGACATACGTGCAGTCAGAGGTTATAGGCAAGTGTACCTTGCCATCGCTATATATTATTTCTTTCTTTTATTGTTGTTTCTATTTTAGTTTATCATGACGTAGGTTTTAGTAGATATTTAGCATCCAGATTAGATTCGGGTGCCGATGTCTAATTATTGACATTGTACATCAATATTAGGCATTGCGTGCATTATGTCAGGTTCATTGACACGATGGGCCACAGGACACGGACACGGACGGATGATGGTGACGGTATGATACGGAGTCTGACATGAGATATTTGTAGCTAGGGACTCTGTGGTAGCATGACTTGTTACTAGTACATGATTGATACGTGACTTGACTGGATAGTTTTAGAGCATAAGGAGGGGAGGACTTTACAGAAATATCCGTCCGTCTAGACTCGTGATCATGCTTTCATATTTGGGAGTTGGTTATTTTACTCGTGGTCATGGTCTCTGTAGCAGAGCTATGGCTTTGTTTACTCGTTCGTCCATCGGTATCACAGCACGATGCCAAGGGTGATTGCCAGTTCGGCTGGGATTGGTATTAGGATTGTCCTCAACTACATATTTGTACTTAGATGGTTATGGTAGTTACCTTTTATTTTATAGATATTTTCTTTTCTGTACATTGGCATGTTGTATGTACCTTGCTATGTCCCCTGAGGACCTGGTGATCTCTCCAGGTATTCGACTGAGCGGAGTTGGTTGCTGACCATGATGGTTGTTATTTTCTATTTCAGGTATCTCTTACGGTTACGTATTTATCTCTATTTATTTACATTCTGCTTGTTAGTCTAGTATTTATAGATTCAAGTTATTTTTCGAGTCTATTCAGACAAATATAGCATGGGGTGCTACTATGTTATATCTTGTTCATTCTTGTTTTCTATATTATTGTGGACTGAGATTTAGAGAGATTATTGATTAGTATATATAGTGGTCGTTACTCTATAGTTTATACACATTCGAGCTGGACTAGAGTCCACTTGATATGTAGCTGGCATGTATACGCTTTTCTAGTCCTACATATTTTGGGACTGAGGCATTACAAAAGAAGTGACATATTAGTAATTACTTAGAGAGATTGATGGAGAGTTAGATATTAAGCACATAAGTTTTTGTGAGATCCTAATTTTTCCTTCTTTCGTCCATTAACCATGATTAATCTTGAGCTCTGTAGTAACAAAAATCCTTTCGGAGATTCTTAGAGTTTTGTAGAAATTCGACCGGACGACGACAAGGCAGCTATAAGTTTTTTTGAACGAGTAAATTTTGGTGTCGATTCCTTTTCTTGATCATTTTGCTTCATCTTTTCCTTCTGATCTACTATAATCTAAGATTTTAGTTCAGATCCCGTTAAGATGGTCTCGGTCGAGCTCGATTTGCCTTGACGAGGCCTCTTCAAGCGGTTGTAGTGTTTCATGCTGCAACACTTTGATCTACTCGAAGACTTCGAACCTGCTTGACAAGCATAGATCGATCCAGTCACTACATGTTACTGCAAGTCAAACACAACCTCATCTGTAAGAATAATACCAATTTTCCAGGTATCATCCTTCGACTCTAATTCCAGTTCTAGGCGTTACTCGTGTTTATATCGACACTTATGTGTTTGTGTTAGAGAAACACTTGTAGGTGAACTCGGTGAAGTATCGGTTAGGATATAGAATGGATGATGTATTACTCGACATAGTTGGAGAGATTGGCAAGGTGTCTGTCCTTCTATGTGCCGAGAACTTTCAATTGGAAACTCAAATTGGTTTAAAGAAAATAACAGAGGTTAAGCTCTTAGGTTCTGAAGCAGATGGATCTCGCGAAGGGAGAGGGGCCCAACCACTCAATACAGAGATTAACAGGAATAGAAGTGGGCCAGACCAGTAAACTTAATAAGAAATTATTCATAAAATTAGTAACCTGTCCATTAATGTTTAATATTATAGGCCAAAGTCCAGTATTGTTTGGAATAGTTAATTAGTTAGTTATTTGGTTAACCATTAATGTTAGTTGCTAATAATAAAAAATTAGAACTAGAAATTAGTTAGAATGATAAATATATTAAGAATTAGTTAAGATAATTCTAGAAATTTTTGAATAGATTAAGTTTAGTTGAACCTATTTTGACATGGAACCTAACACCTATACATTGTCTTCTAGGTGGACTTATCACCAACTTCACCATTGGATTGAGACAAGTACATGCCCCCTCAATTTTACTTTATAATATTGTATTTCATATTTTGCACTCTTATCACATGTTTTATTCATGTTGTCGTATTGTGATGGGAGGGAGACACTAGTGTAGCATGTAGTCTATGTAGCCTTGGATAAAACGTGACTGCCAGTACCGTTGAGAGACACATGCCTTATGTCCATTACATGCATGACTTCTAGCATATCATTCCATAATATGCCTTAATTTCGATTAGCCCCTACATGTTCAGTTAGTGTTCTGATTACATGTATCACACACAGCTAGTGCATGTAGACATGTATTTTTCTTATTTACTTGTTATTTTTAGTTATTACTTATTCGTATTCTTGTATCATATTTTTCAGTATCATTGAGATGTATGTAACTTTGCTCCTTTAATGACTAGATAACATATAAAGGTAAGGATGACATGGAGTACCCTACTTATTATGGTCCACAAGAGGACCTATTAGTAGAGGCTAGCCTGGAGGCTACTCAGAACCCATAGCCTATCCCGGAAGAGATTGAGGACTTCTTTTAATAGTTCCATATATGTGTTTGATTGTATTGTGATATGAGGATGTATTGTGTAGGACGATGCCTTTGTCATTTATCGAATTTGTCTGCGGATATTACTTATAAAAGGACATGTAATAAAGTAGTAAAAAGTTGTCGTGATTATTGTGACAAGGCACATTTATAGTGAAGTTGTGATGAGAATGATTGATCGATCTATTACTTTGTTGACTTGTAAGGTTTAGACATCTGACTATCACTGTCCTCAATACCGTAGGCCAGACGTGACTCGATTCATACCCGATTATTTGAAAGTAGGTTGTAACACGATGAAAACTTTATTGTGCCTCATTTGGTGGTTTTTTTTAGATCTAGGTATATCATCAATAACGTGTGACTGATTGCACGATAGAAGAAAATGAGAAAAATCAAATTAAACACATTATAAACTAGCTAGAACAAATCCTCTTCTTTGGCTAAAATTTTGTGCATGTAGTATATTTAACATATTGTGGCTACTCAATAATCTAATAATTGAATATAGACTTGGAATAAAATGCAGCCATAATTTATGAATGTAAATTAACTCAAATAATGAAAGATTGCTGGACAGTCTGGTTAGAATCTACTATTTACTAAGTATGGGTAAAAATTTCATGAATACAAGTTAATAATTTGTAGTCATCAGAACATCACTATGTTTTTACTATGCCACATCTTTTTTTTATTATTGCTTGTCAGGAAACTATTTTTTATCTGAATTATGTGGTGAGTTTACATTAATGAGATTTTTTTTGGCTAAATGCTTGTTCTTGACAATCCAGGTTCTCCTTCCTCTAATCTTGAGAGGACTCTTGAAGGAACCCAAGCTCAGATCATCACCATGATTATGGTCTTCCTTTTGACTCTTTTTACTCTTCTTTCTCCAATCATGAGAAGACACTTTGTATATATCATTTTTAGACATTTGCCATATACAAACTATGTATTTGTGATCAATAAAAGATTATACGTATTATAGTTCTTTTATGTTTGTGATCTTCTTTATTTATGATGATATTATATGTGTTTGTTCGGTACAAGCACATGGAAGCATATAATATATAATTATAAACATATTTTATGTAAAAAAACAACAACTTATCTTGACGGTTATACAATTGTCAACAAAGACAGGATTTTCATGACGGTTTTAAACCGTCTTCTAGGTCATTGTCAAGAAAAGTCTCAATTTTTCTTGACTTTTTCGGGTTATATTTTCTTGAAGTTTAAAATCATCAAGAAATTTTTTTTTTTAACTTAACCAGAAACTGTCAAAAAATATAGGGATTTTTTTTTACTCTGACCTAGATAATGATGTAGAACCGTCCAAAATCCTTTCTTGACGGTGAAAAATTGTCGAGAATTTTTTTTTTCTTGTAGTGACCACCAAGGGTTTTAAGAAATCACACCCTAGCTAGATCTTCTCAGTCTAAGCGTCTAAGCTTGAGGTTAGAAGGAATGGGACTGAAAATGGTGAAAAAAAGAAACAAAAGAAAGAGGAGACAGAAAGAGAGGAGTTTTAATGAAGAGGGGAGTGATGCTTGGCCCTTGATCATGGCAAGTCATCAATCCATTCCCTCCCACATTAAATTCCAGCCACACAAACAAAGCCAAGGAACCATTGGGTAGTAGGAAGCCTCCAAGTCAGCGGGTTGACGGGTAAGTTGGCCCGGATGATATACCGACGGTATACTGTGGTATACCAGTCTGATACTAAGTTTTCTATTTTTGAGAATTATGGGTACTCCGATCTACGAACGGATACTAGCATAGGTCTATGACAATATGCTAATGGATACTATACAAGTCTAGGGCAGTCTCATGCATATATATCTTATTATGAAACCATCCAAACACAATTGCATAAGTCAGTTAATCACTTTACCTTATTGGTCGCTTTACGGCTATAATACAGACATATAACCTGTGACATATATAGCAAAGACCGGTATTCCATCACCGGAGTAGTGAGCCAGACATACACCAAACAAAGAAAAAGGGTGTCATACTACTCTAAGACAGGTACTACTCCATGCCATGTTTAGGTGCTAAAATATTCAGTTAGTCAATCTAACAGATCGACCGCCGAGTCATCGAGATACCACAAGAAATCCAATAACAAAATACTCATCAAGATAGACAAGTCCATTAGTGGATACAGTTACGAGCATCACGTGCAAGATACTGTATCGATACATGATACAAGAACATAAAATATATGATACAGAAAATACATGAATAATACATATACAAATACGTATATCAAAAATGGAGAATAATAGTTGTTGTTTATATATGAATATATAAATAATTTTAGAGAAATTTTGAGTCGCACCCCACTTGCTTTACCCAAATTCAAGGTACGCCCCACTGCTTTACCATAATGTACGACACCCCCACTTTTGACGGTTTCCGTCCGTCGTTAACGGTCAACTCCTTTGACCCATTTTTTTGGACGAAAATACCATTTTCTTCCCTGCGACCCCCCCTGTTCCAAGACGACCCGCTGCGCGCATGCCCCCGCCGGCTGCCATCCACCCCCTCCCCGCCCCACCCCCGCGCTGCCCGCCGTGCGCTCCCGTCGGCAGCTGCTGCTGTTGTTGTTGTTGTTGCTGCTGCTGCTGAGCGGGAGCGGGGGAGGGGGCGGAGCAGGGCGGAGCAGGATGGGGGCACGGGGAGGAGGGGGCGCGGGGGAGGGGGAAGAGCGGCGGGGGAGCGGTGGTGGTGTTGGGGGAGGGGGGCGGAGCGGGGGCGCAGGGGGCGCGCGGGCGGGCACGGGGTTGGGGCTAGGGCGCGACAGCCGAGCGGGGGCGCGGGGGCGGCGGAGGAGCGGTGGTGGTGTTGGTAAAGGTGATGGTGGTGGTGGTGATGGTGATGGTGAAGGTGAAGGTGGTGGTGATAGTGAAGGTGGTGGTAATGATAGTGGTGGTGGTGGTGATGGACGTGGCAGCGGTGGGGCGGGGCGGGGGCGCGACGACGACGGCGGGACGGATTTGGATTTGGGTTTGTGAAAAGACGAAGATATTTTCGTCAAAAATTATCGGTCAAACCCTTTGACCGTCAGCTACGGACGATTTCCGTCAAAAGTGGAGGGGTGTCGTACATTATGGTAAAGCAGTGGAGTGTACTTTATTTAGATAAAGTAAGTGGAGTGCGACTCAAAATTTATCATAATTTTAAAAACTTTCAAAACGATTCGTTAATAAATTATAAAATATGGTTTAGATTTATTTAAAGGTCAACTTAAAATCATCAAAAGTCAGATGCTCATAATCGTTCGTACGTGGCATAACGGCTATTTCAACCAGTCGAGCAGACCCATAATGCCCAAATATGTAATTTAACATACTTGTGTGAGGGAAAACAAAATACTAGTTAATTTGGTAGTAAAAGTCCAAAACATTATGTTTAGGACGCCATCTCCTGGTCCATTCTTCTCCCACCGCCCTACGTGGCGATTGAAAGAGAGCTTGGGATATTCTGGTGGGCATATGGTTCTAAGACCCGCGATTTCAACTCGGTCCGAATCGTAAAATGTCCAAACAAGTTCGTTCCTAAAATTTAGAATTTAAACGGAGCGGGCCGGGACGGGTCGTGTGACACTAACAGGACGGGGCAGGTCCTATTTTCAAAATAAACGGGATTCCAGACCGACCCGTTTATAGGGGTATGTATTTTTTTTTATCAATTTTGAAATTTTTTGCTATTATAGTTTATAGATAATAGAACATGTTATTGTTTAGTAAACAAATTCTAGAAATTTGGGAAGACATAAGACTTGTTTTGTTCTTATAGATAATAGAACATATGTAAATGTTTACTACTCTAGAATTTTTTAAACTTTTTTGGGTCCAGTTTGGACCCGTGGGTCGGTCCAGTTCAGACCCGTTTCGAACCCGTTTTGATTCTAATATTTTTTTAGACCCGTCTCGTCCCATCCAGCCAATTAACAGGTCCGGTCCGGGTCCATAAAATTTGGGCCCGGCCCGACCCGACCCGTGCCCACCCTTTTAATTTCTACTTGAGTTGAGGATGCCTCTACTAAAAAGTGAGAGAGAGAGAGAGAGAGAGAGAGAGAGAAGTGATTAATTGGTTGCAATGAACAGCGGAAGCAGCAGCGGAGGAGGAGGAGGAGGAGGAGGAGCTGTGGACTCGAAAGTGGAGACCATAGCTCGGGTGGCCCAGTGGAGGATCGACAACTTCGGGCCCTGCGCCTATCGGCGCTCCGATCCCTTCAAGATCGGCATCTGGAACTGGTTGCTATCCATTCCCATTTATTAATTCCTTCTTCTTCTGATGATGAGTGATTTGATGTTGTTGTTTAGGTATTTGTCGATTGAGAAGAACAGGTACATGTACATCCGCCTCTACCCGGAGCCCTGCCGCGTCTCCAAGGAGCAGCCTCCTCTCGCCAACTTCGTCATCCGTGTCTCTTCCTCCTCCGGTTCCACCGCCCGCCGCCCCCCTTACGTCTTCGCTGGTACGAACCTAAACCTAAAATAGATGCCGGACTCGAGATATATATGGACACACAGACTACAACTCTCATCTAATCCTGTTTTTGTTACAAAGGGAACAAGGAATTGGCCCAATCAATCATAATTCTTAACAACAGAAAGAGAGAGAGAGAGAGAGAGAGAGAGAGAGAGATGACTGGAAGTATTTGTATATGGATAAGAACTGAGAGTTTCTAATAAGATTTCGTTATGGGAGCCCTTGTGCTGGTAGGTTCACGTCGGAGTGATCATGTTACTATCCAGTGTCATGAAGAGGCGAGCAAAGTGAGGCCAAGTCACTAGCCAGGAAGCACTTTTCCGTTGCCTAAGCTCCGAGCTCACACAGCTCGTAAGTCGCTATAATAGTGTGGTCAATCGGGGAGTGCTTCAGTAAAAAAGAAAACTTGTTTCTGCCTGCCTATCACTCTGCCTCTCTACTTCTCATTTCCATCTCTCTCATTTACTGAAGTCTATCAGAGGTGGAACACTCGGAGATTCTTGGTGTACAAATTAGTTATACTCTGCTCAAATCTTTAGAACATGCAAGAATGGGGTTGTTCCTAATTATGGACAAGAAGTAGTAGAAGAAAAACCATGTAATTTCTTCTGTGAAGCGAAACCAACATTGATGCTGGTGAAATAGGTAAGATGTTGCTTAGCTTGACACTTGGCCCAGGAATTAGGACCATGCACTAGTGCTCGTGGGAGTATGACTCCGTAGATGATTGCTCAGTGGGAGTTTTGTGGAATTAGGTCAGCCCGAGGGAATAGCTGGTTCAAAGTAGAAAAGCTTGCCAATACAACGAATCTTGGTTTGATGATGTTGGCATTGGACTAGAGTACTAGACCGGTCTGGTTCGGTGCAGACTGGGTCCTTCACCCATAGGTGACTGACCATATGGGCTGGGTCCATTATGGTAAGTGCATCCATATTTGGTTGCACCCATTAGGGGTTTCCATATACCTATATAAAGAGGAGTGCTATCATATGGAGAGCCCTAATCCTTCTCCTCAATAACTTGTCTCCAAAGTTATTTATCTCTTCTCTCCTCTTGTGCATCTCTTGTGGGAGATTTGTTGCGGCGTGAAACTAAAGAGCTTCCTCGTGTAGGGCATTTCCACGACTGTGCTCAAGAAGATCGTAGGAGGAACCCTTTCAACTGCACTTCGAAAGTATAATTTACATCCGCTCAAACCATTCAATACGAATCGTGATCTATATTTATGGTATCAGAGTCCAAAGGCTTCTTTTCTCTTCTTAGAAATCCTAAAATTGAGGGTTCCATGGTTTATTTGATCAAATTATTGCATATATAAATTATTTGGTCTTTGTTATTTGATTTATTATCGATCCATGTCTATGTCGAAGATTTGTGTTTGTGATCTTGTTCATGTTTGTGATCCATTGGAGTTGCCTGTCCAACTTTTTTGATATCGTTATTATAAATTTTGATGCTAGATTGTGTAAAATATTGACTGATAATAGTGGAGAAAACGTTATTCTTGGTCTTGGCAATAAAGGAACATGGGAAAAGTGGCATGAGAGGGATTGTTGCACGAGACTGATCCAACGAAGGGTGTCGGCCCGTCTAAAATGCGATTATCGATGATGATCAATCCCAAAGGGGGGCACTGATCTTCCTCCCATGTTTGGTCGGCTATGCCTTCTGGCCGTCGACGATGATCGGCCCCAAAGGAGATGCTAGTCCCTAACCCTAACTTTTTGGGAAGGGGAAATACGGATAATGGGTTAAAGAGTTAGGGCCCAAATATAAACCCACTTACCAAAATCCAAAAGAATTATAGTTTGGGTACTTAAACCTTAAAACCGTGTAGAAGGTGACAAATAGTTCGTAGATCCCATTGATGTATCTTGTAATAAGGGTTTTAATTTTTATTTGGGCATGCTTACTGGAACTGTTGTAATATAAACCTTAGGGCATTTTATTTTTTGGTTGTTTGTGGTTGGACCGATATGCGGAAGATACCATTAGATGGGTTCAGCCTATCGGGCTGGTTCGATCACTAACAATGTTTTGCATATGGTAAATTTGCGATATATGCCAAAAATGTACAAATACTATTGTGTGTTTGTTATCATGATTATAACATGCATGTGACGATGTTTGTGGAATTAGGCCCAAGTCTAGGGTAGATCTTTGCACGGACCCGACCAAATGATGGACCCTTAAACTCGACAACTTGGAAAGTGTACAGGTGGTTTTAAACGTCCCAGTCATATCTAGTAGCCAGTGAGCCTATTAGACGAGTAACTCTGGTTAAGGCCAACACAAGTTGGAAGTTTAACGACAAAACCATTTGACATAGCACTTAATTTATCCGTGTAACATGCACCTGAGTTTTAAATGCAAAGATAAAAGATATCTGTTAGTTATATAATCTAATTATAGTAACTAGAGCATGTAGATGACTCTATAGGAGAGTCAAAACCTTCTATAAACGAGCTCACCAAAGGGTTAAAGCTGAACGACGATAACTATTATATCTGGTGCCACAAGATCCAATACTTGTTGAATGAGCTTGATAACATGAATACAATAGATCAGGAGATGGTCGAACAAGAGCAGGGCACCTACGGCCTCACATCGGAGTAACGTCGAGGCGTAAAAAATAAAAGAAAAAAGTGGTGCACAAAGGACAAGTTCGAATGCTACACCTTTGCTAAGAAGCTCCAGGAAGTTGTTGAAGTCAAGGTTTGGACATACCTCACCGACTAGGTTACACTTTTTCTGCGATTTGATTTGTACAAGAACTACGATTCGTACAAGATGAACCACAATTCGATTCGTACAAGATGAAGTTGAACCATGGCATAAAGGTCTACATGTGAGTCGGATCATCCATGATCTGGGATTTGGCGATAGCGGGGTCTAATGTGTCTGATAAATATTAGGTCCAAGGTGTCAGTTCTTCTTTGCCTGCTTCATGGAACAACATGAAGCAACTGATGGCCCATTCATTAGACATTAAGAAGTTTAAGGACATTTAGGAGAAGCTTGAGCTAGAAATCGAACACATTGAGATGCAAAGGCCTAAAGCTGTGTAGCTTTGAGCGTGAAGGTCCAACGCGTAATCCATTGGCAGCGGAACATAAGACGTTCAATGGAAAAAAAAAGAAAAAAAAGTTGAGAGGGGTGAAGCCAAACCACTAGCAAAGGCAAGAGGTGGTAAAAAGAGCGATAAGCAAGTTAAGTCCTTCAACTGTAGACAAAAGTGCCACTATACTCGGAATTGTCTTGAGTCAAACCTGAATCTTTCTCCCATTATGGTCCGTACGCTAGCTTTAGTAGCTACTAATTCTTCCCTTTCTTGGGTTGTAGATTCCGATGCCACCGACTATATAATGAGGATATGCATAGACTTATAGAGTACCATCGGGTACCTACAAGGAGTAAGAAGGTATACATGTGGAACCACACTTATGTAGAGGTGTTGGGAATCGGGATGTACCATCGTATGACTCATTCGGGACGACCATGGATCTTTCAAGATGTACTCACGCTCCAGGATTCGACGGAACCAATCAATTACAACACTTACAGTTTATGATTTGATCTTAGATTTAGTGGTAATTATGTTAATTTCTTTTTGAACAAGACTTTATATTAGGACTGTACACAATTAAGTCAAACCGACCAAATCGAACCAAGCCAAACCGAACCGATTGGTTTTAAACCGAACCGATGGTTCGGTTGATTTGGTTCGGCTTTAATTTTTTCAAAACCGACCGGTTCGGTTCGGTTCACGGTTTGGTTATGCCAAAAACCGTCTAAACCGAACAGAACCGAACCAAATCCTTATTAAATAATTAGGGTTGGCCAGTTGGGTATGGGTTCATTGGGTTGTATTATACTAGTTTGGTTTATTTATTCACATCACAACCATTTATCAAGTTAAAGTTGAAAGAGCTCTCTCTCTCTCTCTAGTCTCAAAGAGGAGTGCTGGCGGCTCCTATTCTTTTCTAATTGCTCATGTGCACATGAAAAGGACTTTTGGTTGAATGTATATAATTTTTTTTAATGTATAATTGGTATTTTTTTCCACTTGCAAAGTGCAAGTTGAATTGAAGCTGCTGAATTGTATTTCCTGTTGCAAAGTGGAAGTTGATTGAGGTTTCACAAAAGAAAAAAAAACATACAGTCCATTTTTTATGTGATCAAAACCGACCAAGTCGAACCGATCCAAACCGAACCAAGTCGGTCGGTTTTAAAACCGAACCGACCATTTGGTTGGTTTTGTTCGATTTTGTTTATTTTCAAACCGATTAACTTCGGTTCGACTTCGGTTGGGACCAAATAGGTCGACCACCGACCGATGCACACCCCTACTTTATATGGTACCCGGTTCTTTGGATAATGGTTTAATGATTATTGATCATCTGTGTTAAGCCTTAAATTCTCAATCAGTGGATTGCAATACTTGGCATAATAAATAATGACACATCATTAAGAACATATTTACTAGATCGACCAAGGCTAGGCTATTGGTCTCGGTGGCTGAGGTTGAAATGTCCGCTTATGAGCATTGTCGGGCAAAGCCACACAAAAACTATTTGACAAGGCCAAACGGGCCAATACACCATTGTAATTAATTCAATAGGACATTTGTGTGTCGTTAAACCAGAAGGCTAGAAACGGATCTCATTTCATCACATTCATAGATGATAATTTAATTGCTCTAATATACTTTTTTATTGATATTTATAATTATCAAGTTAATACGACATAATAGATTGGTGACCTCACATTGGAAAAAGGGAAGATTATCAAAAAATCGATAGAGAAAAAAGTCGGCTATCGAATCGAACCGATGACCATCATACTATATTTATTTGATCACACTATTATGAAGTGTTGTATTATTTCAAGCACCACATAAATGAAGTGGAGAATCAATTGGGAGTAACAATCAAGGCCTTGCGAACAGATTGAGTTAAGAAATATCTATCTTAAGAGTTTCAAGAATTCGGTGAAAGTAAGGGGATTGTTCGACACTTGACCATTCCTTATACACTCGTACTGTTCTAAAAGGCGGTCTAGGCGGCCGCCTAGGCGCTTGGTGTCCGTCCGATGCCCCATAGGCGTTCGCCTAGTCCCCCCACGTCCGACTATGCATGTTTTTTTGGTTTTATGGACTTCTTCTACAATATTTAGTAGGTTTTTTGGATTTAATTTTTTTTTGAACTGTCTAGATCTAGACGGCCGCCTAGGAGGCAACATAGGCGGGCTAGGTGCTAGGCGGTGGGTGCCCACCCGATTAGCGGCTAGCACTTTTCACAACATTGTACACTACAACAAAATAGTGTTGCCGAGGAGGAACATGGCACTATTGGATATGATTAGGAGTGTGATGATGCAAATATTGTATTGGGGAGATGCAATACTGATTGATGTTTACACTCAATCGTGTACCTCCTAAGACGGTTTATTCCATCCTACACGAGAGATAGACGAGCGAGAACACATCTTGGGGCACTTGCGTCCAACGGGACATGCCACATTCGTGCACCCATTTCTCTTGTATGGGAAGTTAGGCCTTAGAGAGAATATGTGTATCTTTCTAAGAACGCCAAGGGATATGTGCTGATATGAGAGAAACAAGATGGAACCGTGACTGAGTCACAAGATGTTACTTTCCTTGAGGACTTTCTTCGAAAGGTGGAAGTACACCAAGATTTTATTTTTTATGAGGTAGATGAGAGCGCCCCTAGCTCCTCAACAATGCAGGAGAAAATTATTCCTCAGCCGCTTGGGGACAGTGGGAGCTTTGTTCCAAGGGTGGATTTGGTGCCACCAACAGAATCTTACGACCATGTAGAAGTTCATGTTTAATGATCCCTTGACGTCATTTTGAGAAGAGGGATAAGTGTTGATGGTGGCATCGTATGACGTTGCAGAGCCAAAGACTATTCAGGAGGTTATTTTCGGCCCAAACGTAAAAAGGTATATTGGTGCAATGAATGAAGAACTAGAGTCCATGGGAGGAACCAAGTTTTGAACTTGGTTATCTACCGTCTAATAGCAAATACCAATAAAAACAAATAAATTTTAAGGTTAAGCAAAAGGAGGGCAATAGCATTGAGCGACAAGACACGCTTGGTGGCGAAGGGGTTCACCTAGAGAGAGAAAGTAGACTACGAGTTTTCTTCTGTATGACAAATTGCATCAATTCATCTGATTCTAGCAGTCTTCGTGTATTTATATCTAGAGCTAGTCCATATGGATGTCGAGACCGCTTTTCTCAATGCTGAGCTAGATGAGAAAATCTATATGGATTAGGCTACGGTTTCAAGGCACAGAGACTTGATCACAAAGTGTGCAAGTTCAAGAAGTCCATCTACGACATGAAACAATCATCCATGTTGTGGTATATATAGTTTGACAAAGCCATTATCTAGTATAGTTTTTCATCGATCAAAGAAGACCACTTTATATTCATAAAGCAATCTGACAAGAAATTAATGATCTTACGTTATACGTGGATGCATATATTGGCGCGCAACAATATGAAGATGATTGATGCTAGCCAATAATATGACAAACATACTAAGGTGCATAAGTTAGTACCCTTAGAGAGACCGGTTTTAAAGGTAAACTTCGAAGTCCGCGACGTCTACTTTGATACGCTTCCTTGTAAATGAAATCAATACCATATCAAAGGAATGTGATTGGAAAATCATGGTAATAAGAACAACTGTAGTGGATGGGAGGAAGATCATGATGAGTCATTGGCTTTATGCGCATACGAAGATTGCGAGAAAGTGCAACTGAGTCATAACAATATTATGGTATGTGTATATGTTCTATGTTGATGCAAGCATCGAAAGAGATAATAAGACAACACAAATTGATTTGGGGTGTATGAGTTCCTCACTAGAATTTTGTTTTTGTGATAGGAGTTATCCTTAGGATAGTTCCTTTGGAGATTTGGTTTAAGGTGCTCCGCTTATAGGTACTCACGGTCATACGCTGCACATATATATACTCCTACTTGTGACATGAGAAAATGATAACTGCATCCACTATGTGCAAGTGAGAGTATGTTGGCATTGGACCGAACCAGACCGGTCTTGTCCAGACTGGGTACGGTTCACCCATAGGTGTCGGTATGGGCCGGGTCCATTATGGTAAGTGCGTCTATATTTGGGTGCATCCATTGTGGGTTTTCATATGCCTATATAAAGAATATAAAGTGGGGTGTTGTCATGTGGAGAGCTCTAATTCTTTTTCCTCGTTAACTTGCCTCCAAAGTTATTTCTCTTTTCCTCGCCTTTTCTCCATCTCTTGCAAGAGATCCTTAGCGGGGGAACTAAGGAACATTCTAGTGTAGGGTGCTTCGAGGACCGTGCTCAAGAAGATTATAAGGAGGAACCAGTTCAACCGCACGTTGAAGGTATAAACCGTAATTTGCTTCCGCTCAAACCGTTCGATGCCAATATCGATCCGTGATCTACCTATGAAACTTGTTTAAACATTAGGACCGGAGGTTCATATCCTGCAAATTACGGATAATAGTGATTGATCTAGATCCCTCAAGACCATGCATTAGACAGGGACTTGTCAGTTATTGGTGGTTCACAATACAAAAGCTTGCTGTGTCACATAACTTGGAATGAAGGATTGTTTAATCTTTAGAATGAGAATTGGTACATTTCACTGCATATTTTGAGTGAGTCTGATTGCAAAGTGGAGCATTCCTTTCTAATAGGCCTTGTAGGCATGATTTTACATATAGGTAGCATATGTATGGCAAGAATTCAATCATGGTAGTTGCGTGCCAAATTGAAATCTAAATTTCCCCTTTGTTCTGCATGGTACAATGATAACGTCAAGTTTTACTTGATGACGCAAGGGTCGTCCTAGGCGATAGAATAAAACATAAATACATCTTGTCAAAAGATTCTTACCGAACATCACATGTTTCACTAGAATCACATGAATGACTCGAATCGTATCAGAAGCAAGGTTCACAGTATCGGTATCGGAATCGGTATCGGACTATTCCTACGAGTATTGGTATCGGCGATATCGGTAGTATCGGCGGTTTCGGATCGGAGTATCGGATTTTTTGGTATCGGAAAAAAAATAATTATTAATAAATTATTTACATTTAAAAATATATATTTTATATACATTTAGGTATAATTTAAGTATTTTCAGTGTTATTTCGTAGTACTTTTGAAATTAAATAACATTGTAATCACCCTTAGCGATTGGTTTACATATAATATTGATTTTCTTCTTTTACATGTTTTTACAATCTTATTATGCTTTAAACCCTTGATGATTTGTCTTTTTCGTTTAATTTTCTTTGCCGAATTGACCGGAAAAAAGACCCTCAATGTTGGTATCGGTAAGTATCGGGTTTCGGTCGGTATCGGATCGGGACATGCCAAACCGTATCGGTATCGGCCGATACTTTAAACCATGATCAGAAGTTGTGTATAACATCAATAAAGGATCATCAAAATCTTCGGATTAGATTTGTGCTTAACTTATAATTATCATAAACGCTTCAACTTCATTAGATGTTATTATTCATATTCAACTACAAAACATTAGAACCTCTCCTGATTGATTAACAATATACCCTCGTCGGCACAAGAAGCCGCCCAAGCCTCCTATCTCCAGTGGTGAACCATACGAATCTCCATGCATCCATGAAACCAAGAACTTGATCGAAGAACGTGTTCTTTAATTTCTCTGAACAATCAACTCTTGTTCACTCCAGTACTAGTGAACTACTTTGGTACTCTTAGTTTCCAACCCCACAACATTTGTTTGTTCTAAAATTTCCGATGTATCAAATGATGAACTCTTTCATCGTCATATATGCATAAATTGCCAACAAACTAATTGCCTAAATCGTGATTGAAAAGCTTTTGAATGTACGCTAGACAACAACTATCGTTGTCTACCTACTTTTGTTAGCCACAAGGATAGGGATCCCTTGGTTGACCATCCGACGTACTATCTGTTAGAATATTTGGTGTAATGTAAACTTCCTAAATTAATTCCCAAATAATCAATACCAAATTATGTCAAATTTAGTAGATAGAAGGAAGAGAAGTCAGACTTGAACGGAGACGAAGCACGGACTTGAGTGCACTGCCCTAAAAACGCTTTTTCCTCCCTATTATGTAGGTTTGTAGCAGCAAAGAACACTCCCAAGGTACAATTAGTGAGAATAGTTTTAGGATTCCTCGTCTCTTGACGCCCATAAGTAGTAAAGTAAGAGAGAATAACAGATGGAAATGAGAATTAGGCTCTCGGGTGGTAGAAGATAGACTCCCTGAACACCGGTAGGAGTTCTGGTTCTCTCTCTTGTGCTTTTCCGAATGAGAAATGAATTTTATAAACCTTTGTATCTTTTGGAATGAATTGGTTGGAAATTAGCAATTCTATCCCTTTCGCATTTTGGGAAGAAACGATTGAACCGTTCTATCCCTTCCTCAATATTTTCGTAATAGTTAAAAGAACATATCATTATGTTCACATAACATTCTTGTAACCACCTTTTCATTTCAAATTGAAATTTGAAAGTCGAATAATAAGGTATATCTAAAAACAAATAAATCAAATATAATTTACGATAAGGTTTAAATCTTTTAATTAATTTTCCAGCAGTATCTGCTTGCGACGAACATACGATGGAACTATGGTTCTGGGATTTCTCTGTTTTTGTAAGATTTTCATGTGGAGATTAGTACAAAAATTAGATCTCTTAACCATATATAATATATATATAATTATATATATATATATATAGGAGAGTTTCTTGGGCAATGGGTTGGCCATCAAGAGGAATGATTTGACCAAATATAATACCATGCAATTAGGGTTTAGATCTGATTTGATTCCATCAATTTTGTATCAACTTTTCTTTGGATTCTATCCTAATCTAATTTGGACTAATTAGATCCCACATTATTATTAGGAGTTTCCTATGTCAAATCTTAATTGATTTATGTGCTAGCGCAAACTGAATTGATTGATTCAACCAATTAACATTGTGTTCAGGACTTCAGGTCTAGCTCGAATCCATGAGTAAACATTTGGTTCCTTTAAAACTCAACCCATATTCTTCTGTTGGATCTACTATATTGTGTGTGACCTATTAGGCTCAACATCACAACGACAATGAATCCAAGTCCGGACTTGGTCTATCGGTTAACCGACTGGATATTAATTGGTTGATCAGTTGAATAGTTTAAATTCGATACCATTTTGGATTTCTCCTACAAGTCAAGTTGATACTTAGGAGTTGACATTACCTGTACAATGGAGGGTGTACAATATGAGGGTGTAGATGTACTCACTGCAAACTTGTTTATATACAGTTATGGGGCAACACAATCCTTCTTCTAAGCAACTTCTCTAGTAGACTATGGAGATACCAATATGATCTTAAATTCACAAGTTTCTAGTACTATATATCACGATCAGTCGTTCTTGCCTCAAATGATTAACAATAGGAATCCTTTCTATTTTCATCTATGTTGCACGGATATGGAAAAATCGTGTACGTAACCGTATCGTATTCGTATAAAGATAGGTGACTACCTTGTATGTATTTGAAAATGGTCGTATCGTGTTCTTATCTGTGTCCGTATTTGTGCAACATAGATTTTCATCTTACCTTAGTCAAATTGAACATAAGAATATCGGATCACATAAGATATTCTCTCCTTAACATAGGGATCATCATTTTGCCCGAAGTCTATGGGCGTCCGAAAAGTCCATCCGGTCCGATGGGCCAAAGCCCGATAGAGCCTGATCATTAGGGTAGCCTGACCCGGTCCATATTAATATCCGGGCATGGGCTATGTATCCGTCCGCCCGAGCCTGGCCCAAGGCCCGCCCGATACAAGTGTTCCACCCTTGTCTAACTTAAAATTATGCATACTGTTCAGTGATAGACTCAAATTTTACACCACTTGCAAGTGTTCCAACTCTGCATATGCCCTCCAAATTAATGTAATAATGTTGCAAGTGTTCCAACTCTGCATATGCCCTCCAGATTAACTCAAATTTACTTTTATTCTGGATATTGAAGTAAATTTACTTTATATCGGATTAACATTTTTTTTCTGTCATAGAAGTGAATTTACTTGCCTCGGTATATTTTTGTTGACCATACATTTGACGATATTTGTTAAAGTCCTACACTTGTATTATTCAATACGCTTTATTTTTTATGGGTTCAGAATTACTACGTCTTGTTACTTTTCTATTAGTAGGTCCGATAAGACCCATTTGAATTTTTTTATAAAGCTAGCCCGGCCCGATCCGACTTGGCCCGAAAAGTCTGACTCTTGTGGCGGGCTTGGGGTTTCATAGATAATAATTAAGCCAGGCCCGACCCGGCCCGAAATTTTTTTAGGACAAAAAAAACCCGGCCCATGTCTGGCCCGAGCCCGTACTTTATGGGCTTGGGCGGTCCGGCCTGGCCCAATGCCGATCCCTACCTTAACACGTGCAAGGAATGACAATCCCTTGTTAATTATTCACCATCTTCGTGAACAATTCCCTACACCCAATGACTACCCTTTTTTGACCCGTAGTTAGAATAATAGTGTAATAGTATCATAGTACAGTTGCATGCCCACGAGTTGCCATGTTGATCTTAGGTTAAAAGACCACTTACAATACGGATATGAGTAAACTCCCATTGACATGTAACACATGTTTTTTCATTGGTGTTTCCTTAGTCAAGTCATTCAGTACACTCATTCTCGAATCGAATGAGCACCTACATATTTTGCTTGAGTGCCTACAATGGTGACTTGTGTGAGTAGTCACATTCATCATGAGTCATAGAGTATACTAGACTATCCAGATCAACTAATGTTCTTATTAGTGATTCTACTACTAGGAACATTTAAAAATGAAGCTTCCAAGGATGTTTGGTCTTAGTAGTGTGAGAACATCACAATTCCATAAATGGTGACTTGTGAACATTTAAAATGAAGTTTCAAGGATGTTTGGTCTTAGTAGTGTGAGAACATCACAATTCCATAGCCAAACACTCTCATTCTGAGGACTTTATCACGTTCTTAAAAACCAATATAAATGTTCTTGCAACCAATTTAAAGTAAAGTGGAAAAGCATGTCAGATAAGAAATGTCATACACAATTTTGTTATTAATAATCAACATGTCTATACATTAAGCGATATATTGAAACATTTTTTTATTGACTGCTAGAGCATATCACCGTCACAAACTTGATAAGTTGACCAAATTACCATATAGGTTGATGGTACTTGCATGTTTACATGATTATATGCTTTAAGTTTGACTCGTGGAAGTCCAATTGATATTTCCTAGAAGAATAACATGATTCTCTTTGATCTATATGGAGCAGTTTTATAACTAAAAGGAGTGTCAAAACTTATTCGCTTAAAGAGAGTGAGTACACTAGAACACGGTGCCAAATAATTGTGAACTATTCAAAAGCTCTTCGACAAGTATAGTGAAGTGTGATCTTATTAGATTTAAATGCATTGTGTAACTGCTGGGCATAGAACTGGTGCATGCTTTATGTTTACAGATGAGTGTGCACTGCATTGAACAATAATTAACTTCATTTTCTGCAGTGCAGGACAGACTGCTCAGGACCAGCGAAGACTTTGTATGGCCAATAGACTCTACTTTTCATGGGCGTTTCATCATAGATGTAGAGTTTCTGGACCTGAAGATATCCCCATTAAATGTAAGGAATTCTATTGAATTGAGCTACCATGTTGTTTTCACTCTCTTTTTAATTCCACCTTTTTCGAAGAAAATTGACTTATTCTGGGCATTCTGTCATTGGCCTTTCTAACAATGATTAAGATGAGGCATGTGACTTTTCAAACCTATAGGCATATCAAATATTTGAGGTGAAGTACAAAAACCCATCAATGTTTGAAGAGTTGGAAGCCCTTAATGTTATTTTACGTTTTCTTGCCCCTTGGAATTAATCAACCTGGTTAGTCCTTTTTTTTTTTTTAAACTTTTTGTCATATGACACCCGGTTAAAACAGCTGACTTTACCTTTTCGTTTTTGTTCAAAAAAGTTGTAAATTTTTTTTTAGTAAGATGAGTAAGTTGCATAACTACTTTGAAGGTAGGGTAGGATAGGATCCAATTCTAGAGCGATGTAAGACCTGTGGTTCGTCCATAGTGGCTCAATGAATATCACATTTCCAAAAACTTGCAGTTCACCCAGTCAATCCTTTAGAGCCAAATAACTCAATTTGACCTTTTAAGAAAATATTGCTTTGTCGTTTTTCCTTGGTTAATACTTATAGCTCCCAAAGTTCCACGATATGGGTAGTAAGTTGATTCCTCAACAAGTGCAATAGTTTGCTCATGTTATCGTTTTTTTTATGGAGAGAGAGTAGTGTCCTACACCAGGTATTGTTTTTAACCCGGGAGGAAGTTTGAATTCATGAAACATTCCTGAGAAGGTGAACAGCTATTACATGCATAAACAAATTAGGAGTATTTTTATAAACAGGTTGTATTGACCTTCACCAGTTGTATTTACCCACCAAGACGAAGTTTGAACTCGTGAAACATTGCTAAGACTAACAACTATATTAAAATTAGTACTATTTCCTCTAACACTCAGACATGATAGTTTACTGTGATTTTTAGATATCCAATCCATGCTGCTGGTGCCTTCTATAACTAAAGTTTTACTCCTATGAGGGCATATTGTTGTTGATCGTATTATAATAACTGAAATTACGTAAACTGAAGCCAAGGTGAAAGATGTATATCCAGAGAACGAAATAAACAAGCAATGTCTTCAAGAATGGAAAATACAGATTCCACAACATTGCAAAGCTAATCGACAAGGTATGTTAGCTAGGTTGCATAGACGCAAACATGGATCCTGATACAAGCACAATAGGGATTCTGTCTATGACATTTTCTTTTAGAAAATTTAGGATTACTGACACAACATGGATATGATTATACATATGCATGAACATGTATCTATATCTATACTAGTTACATTACATCTTAACCATTTATGCATGTTCTGGATAGTAAATAGGTTTCAAAATGTTCTAGAAGGGTCCCACTTCAAAGTAATGTTTATTTCTAATATCTCAATTATGTTTCACACGTGCACGACCATGCCAAATCACTACCAGCCATGTTTTGGCCCCGTTGGGAACATATTCGAGATGGGCGTCAAAGAAGTATGTCGGATATGCATCAGTACTCGTCAGACACGGGACACAAACATGGATACAATCTTTGGAGAGAGATTCATACAACTTAGTAAGCAACTCTTGCAATTTCTGCTCATGTCCCCATTTCTTCTTTCTGATATAATACTCAACTTCCAAGTAAGACATGATATGTTGAGTAGAAGAGGAAATGACATGGGGCCCAACTTCTTGTCATACCAATACCCTATTCATGATCGGTCTTGTCACAATATTTGTTACTGGATTAACTATTGCTCATCATCATCATGGATTAACTAATGCTCATCATCAAAGCCTACTCCCTTTGAATAGATCATCTATTAAGCATAAGAAAGTTTCATAAATGAATTGACAGAGTTCTCATGATCGGCTAACAACCAAACATCATACCTCTATGTTGGTGGTAAATTTCTAGTCAAGGTAGCTACGAGCATGAAGGCCATGCCACATAACCTACACATCCAGTTAGCAGGCAGATAAACCTACCTTTCAGTCATGTAGTTTAACCTCATACAACCAAGAAGCACTCTCTAACTTTTCCTATATTATAGTATTGAGTTTCTAGTGTAACATGTGTAAGTGAAGTTTGGAGAGGAGATAAAGAGGTTAAAAGGAGGAGAAGATATAATATGAGAAAGGAAAGTGCAAGGGCTTGAACCCTAGGTTCACCTCATGTGTATTTGTGTTAATACAACCACAATTACTTCATTGTACCCTTGTAAGATAAATAACAATAATAACTAACATTGTTCCTCAAGCTAGAGCATATAGATCAAAGATGCTAAGCTTGCTACATAAATCATAAAATGGACTACGAACAAGTGGTTTGGTGAGGATATCACCTAACTGATCCTCGGACTGAACATATAGAGTGACAATCTATTTCTTCAGTAGCAAATTATGAACAAAATGACATTCCATCTCGATATGCATAGTGCGCTCATGAAATATTGGATTTCTTGTGATGAATTTTTTTGAATGGTTGTAATACATCTCCATAGGGATAGGAACCATAATATCCATTTTATGAAGAAAAGACTGCACCCACATCATCTCAGAAGCTGTATGAGCTATCGCACAGTACTTGACCTCTACATATAACGAGCTACAACATTCTGCTTCTTACTACACCATGTTACAAGATTGCCACCAACAAATGTACAATAGTCAGAAGTAGACCTAATATCACCGCAAGTGCCTGCCCAATCAACACTGAACCCTATCATAGTAAGCAACGGGAAAGGTTGGTATAACAAATCCTTTTCCCTTTAAATATCGTAGAATGCAAGAGGTAGCCTCCTAATGTGGTTGCCGAGGGGCATGCATAAATTGACTAACTGCTCCAACTGCATAGGTGATGTCTGGTCTTGTAACAGTAACATATATAAGTTTTCCAACCAGCCGTCTATAATGTCCAATATCCTCAAATACTCTCTCCTGTCAGCATCAAGCTTGTCATGATAATCCATAAGAGTCTCAACTGGCCGACACTCCAACATTCCCGTCTTTGAAAAAAAGCCTAGAATATATTTGTGCTGCGACAATACACACCCTTCTTAGATCGAGCAACCTCGATTCTAAGAAAGTATCGAAGAAGGCCAAAATCCTTAGTATGAAATTGACGACTAAGGTAGGCCTTCAAGTATACAATTCCATCATAATCACTCCCAAATATAATGATATTGTCGACATAAACAATCAACACGATAATACCTGTTGAGGAAGGAGGAAGAATGGCAAAATACTGAATGATCTGATGTAGTGCGTCGAGAACTATACTGAATGAGAACTGAAGGCCTACCTTGTATTCGGAAAAAAAAGAAGGCAAAAACTCTTTTGATCTTTTGACTATGGTTATGTCGAAAGAAGAGAGTTGACCCAAAACACAGAGAGGAGAACGCGGAGCTTGAACAAAGAGAGCATATCACATAGCTAGCTTTAGCCGAGAGAGAGGCGAGTAAGGCCGCAGAAAGAAAGGAGGCTGCTGAGCAAGAAGCAAACATGGCTGCGGTGAAAGAAACTGTGGAACCAGTTGCTCAGGAGCAAACCATCCATGTGCATGATGCCAGTGGCGATGAACACATCCAGCCGAAGCCAATAGCAATCAGCATTCCGGCCATGGTCTTACACGCAATGGCAAAAAAGGTTCCGGAGAGGTTGAAAGGAGAACAAGCAACCATTCCAATCGTTGAAGAACCGTTGCCAACAAGTAGTGTTGAACTAGTGGCCCAGGATGAGGCCATTGCAGCCACTAGCAAGACCAAGTCACCAACCAGTGAGGAAGAAGTAGCAGCTCCATCTGTTGAAAATGTGGGAGATGCTGCTGAAAAGAATAATGCACAGGTTGGCGGTAACGAAGCCTCCGGGATGGATGTAGATTTGCACACAGGGAGCTCCCCAAAAAATGCTAAACAACGTCCCTGATGACAGACAGCCTCCTACTATAGCACCCACCGAAGGTCGAGATAGGGAACAACCATCGGTAGAGGCTGCTCCAGAGGAGGTTCAGGTTGAGGCTTCTGCCAAGGAAGCAGAACCTCAGTCAGAATCCAGTTGTTAAAGGTATTGCTCTTGTTGCTCAATCAGTCGCTGCGCAACATAACGGAGCTCACGGAAGGGAAGAATCATTCGTCCAGAGGTAGTACACTGAAGTTGACGCCACACTCAAGAGCAAAGAAAGACCCATTGTTTAGCTTAAGAACACATCTCCGGAGCACACACTCGGCGCAAATAACTTACCTATGAGGTATGCTTCACCGACCCTTGCTTTGAATAGCAGTAATTCGTCAGTGGAAAGACCTTGCAAATGCCTTTTTTTACACTAGAATAGGTTGCTAGGAAGGACTCTGAAGCCGATTATCCCGTTTTTGAGACAACTTCATCAAGAATCAGTAGGTGGTTCATTTCAATGGTAAAGGAAGGCAATAGGAAGAACCGTACTTCTTACATGTGGTAGTTCCAGTTGGTAGCCTAGCTACCTTCTCTCGAACGAGTCTCATAGCATGAAGTCAGGTAGCCTTACGGTCAGAGATTAAGGTGTAGTCAGCTCAGTTTTTCCAGCTTTGAATGAATGGTAAGATTGTGGTTCCTTGACATATGTAGATGACATGCAAAGAAAGAAAGTGAATCAAGCCGATGATTAGCCATTGAATAGCATGAGAATATGTTTGAAAGAAGTCTAGAATAATAGGCCTTGAAAGCGAGGGAAAAAGAAGGCTTGTTCCGTCCGGCCCAGAGAGAGAGAGAGGGCGAAGTGGATGAGGTTCTTATGGGCGGGCTGTTGACTCATTGATATGCTTCAAATCTCATTCAAATGCCTATATTAGCAGGAGAATGAAAGAATGCACGAACACAAATAATAAGAGACCACTTTTATATGTGGGTTCATTTCAGAATGTAATTTTGTCTTGAAGAAAGAAGTGCGCTAAGACCGAGTCCCATTCTTTATAATTGTTTTTATCGGACTGTGTAAACGAAAATAATTGTGTACTCAACAAGAAGCGTCACAACTATCATTTTTCTTCTTTTCTCGAAAGAAGGGCTTCTGAATTAGCTGAGGAAACCGCCCTTCCTCTACATCAAGAGCGGGCTCTGACATAAGGAATTTGATGTCAACACTTAGATAGAGATCTTGCTGTAAACACAAGTAGTACACGAGAACTTTTGAGTTGAGATACCAAAAAGAATAAACTTAGGTTGAGGGTGGAACCCCTCTTTTTGGGGGTGGGAGACAGAGAAAAGATAAGTAGGATTTTCCATGATTTGGACTAACAGACCTAAGACAAAAAACCGGTTTAGGAGCCCTCCCCTTAATCCCCTCCAGCATCAATTACCATCCCGTAGCGATCACTGGACCGAGGAACCGACCTTTCTCACTAGTGAGGAAAGGTCGAGCAGCTTTTCTCCCGTCTCAAAATATGCGGAAATAGGCTTTTTATAGATTGACGGGGTGAGACTTCTTATCAGCAGGGTTCAATCAGAGAGTTTTTCTTGCATCTCAAAATCAACTACGTCCCTTCCATCTTCTGGTTTTGTTTGCTACTAGTCGATCTGGATCCACTTATGCTACCGCTGGGTCTACAACTGGTGCTTCTACCTTCGTATCATCCACCAGGTTACGCTCTGATCTATAGTATCTATAGTTTGACTATTTTTCAATCCGGTTTTACAGTGCATACTGAATGTTTCAAATGGGCCTTCCTTCGGGCAGGATAAGGTCTGCACTGCTGATTAGAAAAGGAGCATCGGACCTGACAGGCCAATCAGTTATATGACGGCTCTCGTCGACCGCTCTGTCCTTAGGCTGACATGCGGAAAGATTCTTTGCTCCATACGGGCGCTGCCAGCATGGAGATTCTTCTCTCAGCTTGAGCGGGGACTGTGCTATTGTTGTCCTTTGTTTGCTGGAAGCGTCTTCTTTAAGCTTTCAGTTCGAAGTCTGATTCTGTTGTGCTTGTTCAGCTTCATACGCAAGGATACCTGACCACAAACTTAGAAATGATGGCCCGCGATAACGGCTTTTTCCACGCTATCTCTAGGGTGATCCCACTAGCAGAGTCGATTCATAGAAAGACTTTTAGCATAGAAAGACTTTAGCAGTAGTCAAGTAATAGTAAGAGCTAACCGATCGAAGCGCGAGCCTGTCTATAGTATGATCCCTCCTCTTAAATAGCCTAAGCCGAAGAGTCTCCCTTTTGTCTGTTTGTTCATTCGCACAGTGCCTAGTCAACTGAGGATTTATACATGACACTATGTCTCGCATCTGATTCTCAGTTTCTTCCATTGAAGTGTAAACCCTGACTGTCTTAAATCATCGGACATTTCATAGATCAATAAGTAGGTCTATGTCAGTATAGGTATCGGTCCAGTCTCAGTCATAATAATGAGAATAGTCCAGTAATGAATGAAAGGTTTGGAACGTAGGAGCTGCTTCCTTAAGTACTTGTTGCTTGACTAACGAGACGTGCTATTCAAAAGAAAAGGTGATGATAGAGAATGGTAAAGGAAAGGGCTTTTTCTTTTGAATTTAGGGCTTGCTTGAAAGACTCACTTAACTGAAAAGACAGTGAAAACAAAGGACATCAAACTACAAGAGAAAGTGCTGGAACAACGGAAGTTCAAAACTTGCTTGAAAGAAAAGGGCTTGGCTTCCTTGTCCAGCACCATAGGTAGGCACTAGCGGCTAGACCGGTAACAGAACGGAAATGTTTCTCTCTCCACTACGGCACCTGCGGTCAGCCTCTCGCCCGAAAGAAGCTTCACAAACGCCCGTAACCCGACTAACCGAAATAGTATCTCTTCCACCTTCACCCGTCACTTCACTTACTGAACTTACCGAAAAACTCGCTACCGTAACAGTACGGAAAGAGTTAGTCGCCTTAAAGGTACGCCTACCTTCTATACAATAGGCTTAACGCACGGTATGAGTTCTCTGCAACTTTGACTAGTCTACCCGGTCAAAAAATTCAAAAGCATTGCTTGCCTAACAAAAAAAGCTTTTAAAAACGAGTGAAAGAGTCTCAGACTTAAAGAAGACTGAAATTCAAGTCCTAATATTTCTTCCCTCTTAAACTGCGATCTACCGCTTCTTACCCTATCTCGGTAATGGTCCGGTCTATAACGAGAGAAAGAACATGGGGGCCTTTGCTCTACTCTATTTTCGAACTTGAACTCATCTAAAAATCAACGTCACTAAAGCAGGCAACCGGGGACTAGGATGACTTTGTTTTGCTATAATGATGTAGAGCGACACTGGCACTAGCTACGGAATTAAGTTTGCTCTAAGCTATTGCCCTCTTTCGAATCCTGTCCACCATCCCTTTCTCTTTTTCTGGAACTGGAACCGGCACTAGCTACGAAATTAAGTTTCCTCCCTCGCTTCCTTCCGCAAGAGCTCCATCATTACCTCCCTATCGGTCACCTCACTGTCGCTCGCCTCATCTTCTCGATACAAGTCCGGCCAAGCTTTATCCTAAGCCTGATCCGCGGCCTTCTTAAGCCGAAAGAGGGCAGCAAAGAAGAGTTTCTACTCCGAAGAAGGGAATTCATTCAAAGCTCCAGCGGAACAATCGTCAAGAGAAGGTCGGACCATCTCAAGGCCACGACCTATCATCAAGCGAGCGGCATGGAAAAGACAACCCCGGTGAGGCGATATAAAGATGTAGAATAGGTGAAATCAGACTCCCTCAACCCCGAATAACCATCGAGACGTGAAATTGACTTTCTTTCTATGGCTAGTGGTAGCATATCTATTCTGTAGGGTGATAGCAGGTCAATAAAGGAGTTACAGTTCTCTTCCAGCACAAGCCTGCGGCATCTTTTCGCGTAGTAGCAATTGTTAACCTCCCGCACACATCAACAAGAAGGGGCTCGGGCTCGTGAAGATTAGTGCTTCTTCGATAAGGGCAGGCGATCGGAGGGAGGCGGCTGCTAGGTCGCTCACGGAGCTGTGTCAGGTATCTTTAAAATCACACCAAGGAATCTTTCAATACAAGTTAAGGTCTTCGTCCCAATCCTATTAACCGCGGAATGTACGGCCTAGTCTTCCACTTTCATTTCTAAAAAAATTCAAAGAAGGATGGCATCCCAAGAAAGGGATATGTATAGGCGAAACCTATCTAAGCACTACGGTAAGGGGATGATCTAAGCACTGTTGAAATAGGATCTAATGTCTTGTATCCAAGGAGTCAAGGAAATGGTAGGTATGTGATTGCTTCTTTATCTAATGGAATGGAAGGCTCTTATATAAGTAGTGGATGGAGAGGCGAGCGAACCCACTCCACGGTTCTGCAAGAGCTAGTAAGGAGAACAAAGTGACACGAGCGAATCTACGGGACGGTGACGAGAGCTAATAGAAGGAAGGGATATGGAAATTGTGGCGGAGATGTTCTTCACCGTTGTTCTGGCATAAGCTGATGTTACCACTTTACCTAATGCTTAGGACATCCGGAATCATCTAACCTAATCCACAACATTGACACATCAGTTATGTTTGTAGGTTGATTGTTTGGACAATTCTTGGTCCAATGCCCCACCCAACCTTCCTTCACACCCTGCAAGCGCAATTGGTCGTTTGTGCTTGCCATATTTTCGTGTCTTATCCTAGGTTTCCTTCTTGGGTGATCTCAGACTGTGTTCTTTCGATTCGAAGTCCGCCTCTACTTTTGGTAAGTATGACACTTTGTTTGGTCTGGTTCTTGTGTTGTAACGGCACCCTTCGTTTCGTGTGTTGTGCAGAAGGGATATCTATTGTCACGATCCGCTTCCACTATTGGGATACGAGTACGTGGCCAAGTCCAACCTACGCCGCAGCATTGACGGTAGTACGCTGTCTATGATAACAATGATCCACAACAAGAACACATGCACATATCATCCACAACTAAGCCATCAATACTCACCAAAATAATATCCAATAGTCTCAATAAATAAACTAAAGATAGTCGTCAAATAATTCAGTACAAATCAGATAGTCTCGGGAACAAACCCGGTAGCAGAAAATAAAATAAATAAAGTAGAATCCATAGCTATAACTACTAACTAATGTGAATGAAGAAAGAAAATATGTTAATTCACATCAGTGCTGGAATCGGATACGCCAGTGACGTCAGTATTGCCAACATACTCACCGTAGACCTCGGGACAGATCATGTCGTCTAAAGCTGAAAAATAGTTATCCAGTCAGGGTTGGAACAAGATCACCATAACACTACGTTACACAATATAATATACAAGCATGAAGAAGCAATAATAAGGAAAATAAACTATAAACATGACATAATATGATGAAAAGAGTAATACTATGACATGATAACAATATGAAAGACTTGATGGAAGACAAACAATATAGAAGCAATGATCAAGTCACGTTTACTGTGTGTTTTAGAATACTAATTTCTGCATGTAGACGGTTTGGGATATACAGTCATACGTGTGGTGCATTACTGATATTATGCAATCAATGTGTGTAGGGAGTTTGTATTCAATTCGTTGACCACATGCATGTTGTATTCTCCCTCGCTCACAATTAAACATGATTACTAGATATTAAATTTGAACTTGAATATTGAACATTGAATGAAAGCATTAAGTGAACACCTTGCGTCATGATAACAAGTATAACTCTCGTGCACCAATAATGGAAAGATAAGACTAACAGTTAAAAGAAAAAACATGCAACAAGAAATAAAGGCAATATAGGTCATAGTGATACTTGCCTGCTCCGACAGATGATGAAATCACAAACTCAAGATGTCGTAAGCTGATCTACCCCATAACATAAATAATGACAAGTTAGATCTAAAAATCACACTTTTGAAACCATAGGAAATGACTAAATAGGCTTTATAATTTAATATAATTTAATTCTGAAATAAATCTTCTAAAATCTTATTTTAACCTAATAATAATCTGAAAAATAAAATCTAAACACAAATTTTTGTCTAAAGAAAGTCACGGTTTTCAATTCGGGATCCGTGGCACGCAAATTGAAGCGTACTGTTGACTAAGTGATCGAACACATGAACTCAATAATTTGAGTGTGCAACCAAGTCGATTTCAGCGTCACGAGTGCACTGGAATCGACGGTGCCACAAAATCACGATTTGGTCAAAAGTTATTACGTTATGGCTAACCGTGACCAAATCGATGAATCATCGGCCAAAACTGAGTTCTACGTATTAATTAAAATACTAGATAAATTTTTGAATTTCTGGAAAAATTATATGTTGTAAACCTTCGTGTCAGCTTTCGAAAACATCAAACAGATCGCAAAACGGTATTCAGGATCTCCCGAAATCTCGAAAATAGTGCGACACGTCAATTTTTGGACAACCGACACTTAAATAAATCTCTATAAATTCACGTAAATGATTACAGAAAATAAATTATATATCGGAAAGTTAACCTCAATATGGTTCTAACAAAAAAAGGCACTCAAAATGGAGGTCGGGGTTGATCCCAATCGCCTCGTAAAGTTGAAGAATCTCTAAGATCGAACCACAAAGAGTCTGGAATAAATAATATGGTTTTTGAATATATATATATATATATATATATATATATATATATATATATATATATAATAATATATATATAGGGGAGGGATATTGCACCAAACTTATTGCATCAATTATTGCACAAAACAATCTCAACCACACATTTATTTCAATCATGTGGTTATAAAGCATGCTGACGTGGCAACAACTTTATGGAATTCTTTATAACCACATGATAGAAATAAATGTGTGGTTGAGATTGTTTGGTGTAACAATTGATGCAATAAGTTTGGTGCAATATCCCTTCCCATATATATATATATATATATATATATATTATATATATATGGAGAGAGAGAGGAGAGAGAGGCGGTTACAGCTTGGGCGCCGACAGGTAGGCCCGCCCGGGTGGGTGAGTTGGTAAATGCTTTATTAACTTACAAAAATTCAATAAAATTATTTTAACTCCAAATAAATCAAAAAATCCTAGAAAATTCTTGAAAACATTTCTAGGTGTCTAGAGCCTAAATAAAAAGTTTGGTCTCAAAATCACTTCGTGTGACCCCACAGTAAATCCCAAAAGCATATGAAAAATAATTTTATAGGTTTAAATTATCTAAAAGTCCCCAAGAATTCCAAAATTCTAGAATAATAAAATAAAATATCTGGGGCTATCTAGAGACCCTGGTGACCATATATGACATAATGCTGTCATACTTCACCTATAGGCTTATGTACGAACCCTTGTGATCTCAAAATCAAAACATAATTAATAATGATTCTAAAACTATACCTATTAAAAAAATAATCTCCAAAAGTAAAAATAAATTCTAGGAAGCCAAATGCTACAAACTATATCCCTTAAAAGATTTGTCCTAAAAAATCAAACGTCATAAATAGCATAATAAAATATATAACTCCTACAAGCGATCTGAGAAATATTCTTAAGCTAGGGTCACAGGAGAGAGTGGCTAGGATATAAAGGAAACTAATTAGTAATATTTAATCAACCAAGCATATTAGCAACTAACTAAGCATGCCCCCTATCTAACAACTATACCTATGGAAGGCTCTACAAACTCAACATCTTCGGGTGTGGGACTCTTAGGCTCTGTGGTATATGGGTCAGCTATCCTCTTTAACCTTACGGATCACACTACGCTTTATAGAAACCATTGCTAACTGAAAGGAATGAAAGGACATGGTCAGAACGGTAGATGCAAACATATGGAAGAAATTACGGACGTAATCGAGCATGATGCAAATAAGAGATAAAAGGATCCAAAGATAAAACAGACTCGTTAGGATTGGAAATCCTATTTGTGGATGATATGAACCTTTCCAAGAATTGTTCTAACAACTAATTTCAACTCTATTTGCAGGCCCGCAGTAGTACGGCTAACTTAAGTACTACTACGAGTTTGCAATCTTTTGCGAAATTGGACCTCCTGCGTGGGCCACCATAAAAACTTGTCACAGCCCGCTCCCACTTTTGGGATACGAGTGCGTGGCCAAGTCCAGGCTACGCTGCAGCATCGGCGGGTAGTGTACTATCTATGATAACAATGGTCCACAATAAGAACAACACGCACATATCATCCACAACTAACCCATCAATACTCACCAAAAATAATATCCAGTATTCTCAATAAATAAACTAAAGATAGTCGTCAAATAATCTACTACAACTCGGATAGTCTCGGAACAAACCTCGTAGCAGAAAATAAAATAGATAAACTAGAATCCATAGCTATAACTACTAACTAATGTGAATGCATAAGAAAGAAAATGTGCTAATTCACATCAGTGCTCGAATCG